>JAVKPL010013656.1:0-78568 GCA_032173675.1 Gastrolobium villosum | reverse complement strand
CAGAATTCTTCTTCATCGACATCTTCCAATTTCAAGAAAATTTCTCAAGCTGAGATGCTCAAGAAACGTGAATTGGGGATTTGTTTTTATTGTGATGAAAAGTGGTCATCGAAGCATAGGTGCCGAAACAAATTGATGTTGTTTGTTGGTAATGAAGATGAGGTTGATCCAGAGGACGATGAGGAACAAATAATATGGCAGGCTGAAGTGTGTGGTAAGGAATCTCAAGATGCTTCTTTGCACTCTTTGTCTGCAATAATCACCTACATTCTTTATCTTTTGTCACTCATATTAAAGATAGAGAATTGCCAGTGTTGGTCGATTCTGGGAGTACACATAATTTCATTCAGAGGCAATTGGCTATTCAACTTGAATTACCTATGGTTCATGTTCGTCAAATAAGAGTGTTTTTGGGTAATGGTGATTTCTTGGTGGCTGAAAAAAAATGTTTGAAGGTTCCACTTACGATACAAGGTCATTGTTTCCTTGTTGATTTGTGGGTATTGGATCTGACTAATCTTGGTATTGTTCTTGGCATGCCTTGGTTAGAATTATTGGGCAGAGTTACCCACGATTATGTGCACAAGTCCATGGAATTCTGTTGGGAAGGGAAGTCCATTTGCTTGGTTGGCTTGAAGGAGGTTCATGAGGGAGGTCAGGTCCAGAGTGGCTGTAATTTGTTGCAAGCACTTCCAATGACTGAGACTGTGGATGATAGTTTAGTGGGAAGTCAAACTGTCATGACAGAAGTTGCAGCTCTTCAAGGGTCTGTTCATTCTTCTCTGGCCTATTTTGGTTCGATTCCAACAGGTTTTTTCGCTTCCTAGCGGATTACCTCCTTTCGTGGCTTTGATCATTCTATTCATCTGTTGGATAATGTCCAACCTGTCAATGTCAAGCCATATCGTTATGCTTATCATCAGAAATCTGAGATAGAGCGTCAGGTGTCTGACTTATTACAAGCTGGTTTCATCCAACATTCCCAGAGCCCTTTCTCTTCACCCGTTCTTCTGGTCAAAAAACAAGACAATACATGGCGTCTTTGTATTGATTATAGAGCCCTTAACTCTGTTACAGTTAAGGATCGATTTCCCATACCAACAATCGATGAGCTTTTGGATGAATTGGGTGGTTCGCAAGTCTTTTCTAAGCTGGATCTTCGAGCCGGGTATCATCAGATACGAATGCTACCATCGGATGTGTCCAAGACAGCTTTTAGAACGCACGAAGGCCACTATGAATTCTTAGTGATGCCTTTTGGCTTAACTAACGCTCCTGCAACATTTCAGGCTATTATGAATCAGCTTTTTAAACCATTTTTGCGCAGGTTCATTATTGTATTTTTTGATGATATACTAATTTTTAGTAAGTCTGTGGAAGAACATGTTAAGCATCTTGAGTTGGCATTGGACTGTTTGCTGCGTAATAGATTTTTTGTCAAGCTCAGTAAGTGTACTTTTGGTGTGGAGATGATTGAGTATTTGGGTCTTATAGTGGGCAAAAATGATGTTGTTGCAGACCCGAAAAAAATTTCAGCCATGATCAATTGGCCTATCCCTAAGAATTTGAAGCAGCTAAGGGGATTTTTAGGCCTTACAGGCTACTATAGACGCTTTGTCAGATGTTATGCTTCCTTGGCATTACCTCTCACTGAGTTACTTAAAGGATCAATTCCATTTGTATGGTCCTCAGCTGCTGATGAATCCTTTGTTCGATTAAAAGAAGCAATGGCAAACACTCCTGTCTTGAGTTTGCCTAATTTTGATGAACAATTCATCATAGAGACAGATGCTTCTATTTCTGGCATAGGTGCAGTACTTTTACAGCATGATCATCCCATTTCATACTTTAGTAAGAAATTGGGTTATCGCATGGCTAATGCATCTACTTATATCCGTGAGTTGTATGCTGTTACTTCAGCTGTTAAACGTTGGCGCCAATACTTATTGGGATCTCAGTTTATCATACGCACTGATCAAAGGAGCATTAAGGAATTTCTGACACAAACTATTCACACACCTGAGCAGCAGAGATATCTGTGTAAACTCATGGGCTATTCTTTTCACATTGAGTACAAGCCAGGTCTTACTAATGTTGTTGCTGATGGACTTTCACGTGTATTTGAGGAGGGTGCCTTGCAAATGCTTGTGTCTGAGCCTCAATTTGAGTTGTTAGGAACCATTAAACAACAAAATGTTTCGGATCCTGTTTTAGTCCAACTACATCAGCAATTACTGGAACAGCCTGCTAGTCTTCCTGACATGCATTGTCATGATGGAATTTTATTTCATAAAAAGAGGTATTTCCTTAGTCCCACTTCATCTCTGATTCCCACTTTAATTTCAGAGGCTCACAGCTCCTTGAGTGGTGGTCATGCTGGTGTGGCTCGAACCTTTTTAAGACTATCTTCTAATTTCTTTTGGAGTTCAATGCGCAATGATGTAAAACGTTTTGTTAGTAGCTGCCTCACATGTCAGCAGGTGAAGTATGAAACTTCCAAAACTACAGGCCTATTGCAACCTCTTCCATTACCTGAGGGTGTTTTTGAGGAACTTTCAATAGACTTCATAGTTGGTTTACCTTCCTCAAAAGTGTACACAATTATTATGGTTATTATTGACAGATTATCGAAATTTGCATTCTTTGGTCATCTGCTGCCTTCATATACAGCTGTTTCAGTTGCTAATATGTTTTGTGACTTGGTGGTTCGTAATCATGGATTCCCTCGTTCCATCCTCTCTGATCGGGATCCCATATTTGTTAGCAAATTTTGGACCCATCTTTTTAAACTTAGTGGCACAAAGTTGAGAACCTCTTCCTCTTATCATCCTCAAACAGATGGACTTACTGAAGTCACCAACAGGTATGTGGAGCAATATCTTTGATCTTTCTGTTTTGAGCAACCGAAGAGATGGTCAGAATATTTGTGTTGGGCCCAATATCACTATAATTCGGCTGTCCACTCTGCTATTGGAATGTCACCATATCAGGCGGTTTTTGGCAAACCACCTCATTTGGTTCCTTTTTATCCTCGTGGCCTGACTGATGTTCCTTCCTTAGATGTTCTGCTGCAGCAACGCAATGAGATTCTGTCTCGACTGAGGATCAATCTCCATCGTGCACAGAACAGAATGAAGACACAATATGATCGCCATCATAGTGAACGCTCTTTTGTAGTTGGTGACAAAGTTTGGTTGAAGCTGCAGCCATACCGCCAAGTCAGTGTTGAGAGGAGAGCTAATCACAAGCTTAGCAAGCGATTCTTTGGTCCCTTCTTGGTAATTCGGAAGCTTGGTCCAGTAGCTTATGAGCTGCAGTTACCAGCTGCTTCTCAAATTCATCCTATTTTTCATGTATCTCAATTGAAGCCATTTATCTCTTCTGAACCAGTTCCATCTCGACCCTTGCCGGATGTTTCAGTTGACAATATGCCAGTACAGGTTCCAGTTGATATTTTGGATGTTCGTTCTTCTTTGGTTCGTGGTCAACCCATGAGGGAATTCCTGGTTCATTGGTCCGATGCTCTCCCTGCAGAAGCTTCCTGGGTGCGGGAAGGTGAATTTCGCAGTTCTTATCCTTCTTTTAACCTTGAGGACAAGGTTCCTTTTGAAGAGGGAAGGAATGTTACATCATCAAGGAAGTCCAAGAGGCAACGTAGAAGACCAGTGGCATTAGAAGACTATGCCACCTAAGTGGGTTAGTGAGTACGTGGCTTATGGTTAGTTACATGAGTGGGTTGGGTTGTTAGAATAATGAACACAGTGAGATTGTATATAAGAGGACTATTGTAACAGATTGAAAAGCATCTTGAATAAAACTTCATTCTTTCATTCCTTTCAGTTCTTGCATATTCTTCCTTTCCAATTAGGGGCATAACCCTAACAGAATGCATCTGGAATTCAACTTTTTTATGATAAGGATGAAAGCAAAAGTATTTTTCCCCCTCATTTACAATAATAAACATGTGTAAAACACATATAATTGCTTAATAAGAAGTATATTTACTTACTCTTAACCCCGCTCCGAAATTATAGTAATTATTGACTCTGATTCCTAAACTATAGCAATTATATATGTTTGATGATTGACATTTAAATTATAGCAATTATAGTTCATGACCAATCCCTCAATTATAGAAATAAAGACCAATTCCTGAATTATAGCAATAACAAATCAACGGCCAATAATTGATATAATTATTTTCTCTTTTTCATTTTATCATTAAATTATGACCATCCTCATCATGTTAAGAAGAGACCTGAGATAATTAATTTCCATAATCGACTCTTAAATTATAGCAAATGCGGCCAATGCTAATAGTTGTTTTGTGAAAAATAAAAATAAAAATTACAAGTTATTGTGAGTACTTTTTTTTTTTTGATAAACCACATTTATTTTCTAACAATTCTGTTCGGATTCCGAGTCTACTATCATTGATTGTTATCGTGAGTAATTAGATACAAATATTTATGCAGTTATGACCAATTATAAGCTCAGCTATTGCATCGGAAGAATTAATAAAAAAACTAGTGAAACAATTGAGTAACCGAACAAATAATGTCAAAGGTATAAAAGTGAAAACGCAAGGACAACGGAAGTTTGGAATCCTAGGCCACAGGTTTTGAAGTTTTTTTTTTTTTTCAATAAATGTTTCTATTACCATATTCTTCTAACAAAGCCATTGGACAAACCCACAAAAATGTGCAAATTGCTGCGAAGGATCAAGTAACTTTGTGTGTTACAAGCAAATGCAAGAAGGGGACATGAAAATTGATTTCTAGTACGACTTTGTTTTATAAGAAGAGAAATGTCAACAACCCTATTTTGCAATTGGTGCAATAGCCTCATGAATGAACTTGTACTCTTGAAATGTATTGTTTTTACATTCCCATAACCTTGTACCATTTCTTCGATTTCTTCCTTTTGAGGCTTGAAACTTGATATTATTTTAGTTCTTCAAGATGGCATAGATTTAATTATAAGACATCAAATTTATTTGTTAATAAGAAGCTTTAAATCTAGAACAGCAAAGGACAAATAATTATTTTACACACACACACAAATAGTTCTATTGGCATAGGCATGAATTTGCTCAGCCACGTTTTTGTTATTATTTAGTTCAATTAATAATTTATCTTATAGATATAATCTATGAAGCACCGATACTTCTCGATGATATATGATGTCAATTACCAAATAATACGTGCCCGATACGCGTATCCTATACGTTTGGAAAAATAAAATAAAATTAAGTAGTATCGGTGCTTATTAGGATATAATAGATGTTAAAGTAATATTCTCAAATTTAAACTAGGAATCAAAATATCGAGATTTTTAATTCATAATTTGGTTGATTCAATCTATTAAGTCAACGATTTAACTGAGCTCAAAACAAATTAATAAAATCAGATCAACGTTACAATCTCAGAATCTAATTTGTTTGAACCAGCCAATATAATCAGGATTTTAAAAGATTGAATTAAATGATTACTCAAAAGTAGCCGTGTAGAAAATAAATTATTGTAGAACGTTACATAAAATCATTTTTTATCATCAAAGTATTTAATAAACAAAAAATATTTAAGATTAATTTGAATGATATAAAGTAAGCTTCAACATCCATCATTTAGAGCAGAAATAAAAACGTTACTGGACAAAAGCACCAGTCTGTTACTTCAATTATGCTCAAACGTACTTTGAGTCGTTCAAGGAAATTGATATTTTCTTTTAATTTTTTTTATAGAGATACATAAAAAAATTTCACGTAACAAAGTGAAAATCTAGTGATCAGTTTCCCACATGCACAATGTTAATCCTTCGTAAAATAGAACCAAATAGCAAAAACAAAAAAAGTAAAAATAAAAACATTTCTTAAACCATATTAAACTTAAGCAACGTTATGAATATGAGATTGAAAATATGTAATTATAAGTATTAAACAAGGTGAAATGTTATACTTACTACCTTATAAATTCAAAAAATGTTTAAATCTTAACTGTTTTTATTTCCGTCAATTACGATTAATCGTTAATATATTTATTGCAAATTAATAATTAATTAATAAATATAATATTAAATACAATATACAACATAAATTAAAAATATTATTTAATATCAACAGTTAAGATTTGATAACATTTTTTAGAATTAATTTGTCGGAGTGTCGTATCGTATCGTGTCACGTATAAGTATCGATGCTACATATATTATAAGTATTGAACGAGTGCAAAAATTTATGCATTGAATGAAAGTTAATGGATATGTTGTTTCATTTATCCCGAGTGCACGTAAAGTTGTCAACCCAAATGCAGAAAAATTTCATCTTTTTTTCAAAGTTCCATTACTCTATTGAAAATGCATGGAGCCCATTAATGATGTCAAGCCACAAAAAGTATCCAAACTGTCAAATCTGCCTGCCCCACACCCACTTGTATAAATCCCCTACCAACTTCTTAGGGCATGCACATTTTTCCTTATTTTCTCAATTTTAATCTTTTTTTTCTTTTTTGATAAGTAATGTAAAGAAAATTCTACACAATCTCCTTCGGCCACCTTGTTCTCGAAATACGACCCTAAAATTAACTCCTCCTTGAAAGAGAATGCACATTTTTCTCTCTTTTTTACCATCATTCAAAATTTTCTTTGTAAAGAAAAGAAAATAAGAGTTATTATAAGTACTGATTAGAACAAAAAAGTTGGAACAATAATTTATGAAATATAATAAGAAGTCTCATGCACAGGAAGTCAATGCCCGAACCATATAACCATTTTCATGGTGCGTTCTTGACTCCCTCTTCTAAGACATCAACTACTATTACTCTTTATGTTCCAAAGCTAAAGTGCAAAATAAAGCAAACAAACAAAGAAGAAGAAGAAAAAAAAAAAAATACAAAAGACCATACCCACAAACCCAAAATAAACAATGAAAATTATTGGTAGTTGGTGTGAAATGTAATGAAGCCTTGAACCTTTGAAGCAAAAAACAGCTCTACCAGTAGCAGCAGCAGTAGTAAATAATGAGGCTTGTGCTCTTGATGAGAGGGCATTGAAGTCCTCAACTAACCAAAAACACTTCTCCTTCCACACATTGATTATACCACCAGCACAAATAGACTCAGTTCTGAACCATTTCTGATAAGCATATTTAAGGATGTGAAAGAAGGGAAGAGAGTAAAAGAAACTCAGCACAATGCAGGGTTTTCATCAGGAACTAGGACAATTCAAAGCAGCTTTTATTTGCTGGACAGTGTTTCCAATAAGGCCATTAACAGTTGCCACCGACTCCATGTTAAGCTTTGCAGATGGCAAGCTACTAACTAGAATTTGGAATGCAATAGTTATGAGTGACCCCCCTGGCCTCCCCATGTTCATGTTTGTGTTAGAACTTGTTGATGCTCCATCTCCTTCATCATTTTGGCCATCAGATGAAATTGTGAAACCAGATGGTAGTAAAGGAATGCATGAAGGGTCTTCACCACTCATTGCTATGTTCATTGCTGGAAGATCAACAGGACAATACACCACAAGGGAACCTGATGAATCAATGCAGCTCTCTTGGAGTATCAACATGTTGTTCTGACTTGTGTTCAAAGCCTTGGAAAATGAAAAAATAAAATAAAATAAGAAAACACATTTTAATTGCAATGGAAAACAAAACTTCAATTAGAACATGGAGGAAAAAGAAAAGGGTTTCTTACTCTTAGCACAGAAATGCAGTTACCAGGGAGTGAACCATTTGCTATATGAGCAACCTCTGACACAGCATTACCATTGGAAAGAACATCCCACTAAAACAATAAAACAATGTTAAAACCATTCCTAGACTATACAACACAACATGAAAAAAGGTTTAATTAAGTTAAGGATATTACAACCAACCTGAGGTCTTTTTCTTTCATCCTTGAAGAAATTGAACACAGTTTGTGGAGGGAGTGGGAGCCAAATGGTAGTGGCTGCACTTAGCACCACACCATTAGGTTGGCCAGCACTTGAGCTCTTATGGACAGTGACTCTAACTCCAATCTCATTCAACCCTGAGAGTGTGGTCCATCTATGTGCAGGTGATGCACTAATGCTTGCACAGAAATTGTTGACCATCCTTTGTGCAAGTTTCATCATGCTCCTCTTGCCCTCAGGAGATGGAATTACTGAAATTTTTGAATATAAAACACTAGTTCAGATCAAAGGCAAGAAAATTAAACATGTCAGAGTGATGGTGCAATGATATATACCTCCTCCAAGATCCCTGGTAGAATTGCCTGTCATCATTAGACAAGCAATTCTTTCACACATCCTCTGAAGGGTAGTAAGCCATCTTTGTGCTCCAAATGCAAAACCACTATAAATAAGATTTCTATAAAGCCGATGAACCGGAGTTTTATCTTCAATCTCTACATGTTCAATCCAAGTAACCTGCATGAAAACTTAGAAGAGTGAATAAAACAGTGTATGTTATAGGTATCAATCAAAGTAGCCAACACAACAGATGATAGTGTTAAGGTTACCCTGGAATATCCATTAGGCAAGTCTTGGATAAAGCAACCAGAAGGAAGACGGTGACATCGAAATTGAGGAGCAAATTGGTTATCTTGGGGAAATTCATATGAAACATCTACTATTGCCCATAAACCTTGCTCAATTTGGCGAGAGTAACGCAGGAAGTAGAATTCTCTAGTAGAAACAAGTGGAGAAAGCACTTGCAACTCTTCATACATCTGAATTAAAAAAATTTGCATTAAGAAAATTTCCAAGTGGAAGGAAAACTCAGCATGAAAAAGTTGAAAGAAAATTATTATACCAATTGCAAAGAACCACCATGACCACCCATCATTCCAGAAGATATAACTTCAATAGTTCTTGCTGTTGTGACAATAGTGGAAAATAGCTCCATCCACTTGTTCTGCAAAATCAAGCATGATATTTGAACAATTGAAAGAATTAAATTGAAGGTGTCATCAATTGTTTCCAATCCAGAACTAAAAAAATAAAAAATATAATTAGAACTTCTTACTGGATCCATAAACATGTCAACCAAAGTTAAGCCATTCATGATTACAACTCCTGAGTCTCTGGAAGCTTCAATGCGAACATTGGGGTTCTTCAATTGACGATTTGGCTTTGGGAACATTCTTTCATAGGTTTCAAAATTAAGGAAATCTCTCCCATCAGTGCTTGACTTCATCCACAAGGGCTCATTTGTCTGCGAGAGACTGATTAATTCTTCCATTGCATTTGAAGCAATGTCTGACATGAGAGACTTATCCATGTCTGAAAGACCATGAGGTTGGTAAGGCACATTTGGAATGGATGAAGAACTCCCTGGGAGAAGATCAAGATCAAGTGAAAGTCCACCCAACCCTTGGTTCCCAAAACTCCCCATTGACAAGTCTAGAGATGATATATGAATAGGTTGAACTGGTGGAAATTGAGTAATTGGTCTTCCAATGTACTTGGCTGCAATGCTTGACACTCTATCAAGCTACAAACACAATTTCAATAGACACAAATCATTAAAAGAAAAGAATGAATGAGAAAGATTTTCCATTACTTGCTATTCATTGATAGAAGGTTACCTCTTCTTTGAGTTGAGCATTCTCCAATCTCAATTTTTGCTCATCAAAATAAGAATCCTCATTGAGAGGAGGACCACCACAAGAGGGGCACATAACATTCTTCAGGGCCTCCCTTATGGCTATGTTCTCACACCTTATCTTGTCATTCTCTGCCCTTAGTGCACAATTATCTGCTCTTTCATGCTGGGCCTGAATTGTTTAACCCAAAAGAACTAAGAACTGATGAAGTGACAAATAGTCTCACAAAGGTAATTCCTAGACTAAAAAATAAAAATAAAAAAAAATCCCTTTTTGAGGAAAATAACAAACAGTACCTTCATCTGGGTCCTCCTGTTCTGGAACCAGAATTTGATCTGCCTAGGAGCCAAGCCTAACTCCCTGCTTAACTGCAACCTTTGTTTCTCATCTGGATGAGGACACTCTTTGAAGATACTGAATACAACAAGATCATCAACACACAAACAAACAAAAACACATGGAGAAAGAAATGGTCATCAAATTGAAAGAAGGGTGCAAAAGCAAAGATTTTTTTTTTTTACTATTCATAATCAGATTAAACAAGAAAAAAAAAATTACATAAAAGAAGAAATAGAAAAGACCAAAAGCATGAATGGAAATGAATAATAATAATAAGAATGGCTCTCACGATTCAAGCCTCTGAATCTGATTAGCAGTGTGGCGATGGTAGCGCTTCTTCCTCTTCTGGGAATCAGAACCATCATGGTGATGAAGGTGGTCCCCAGGGGACCTACTTCCTCCACTTCCGTACTCCATTAGTCTCTCTCAGATCACCACCACAAGCACCTTATATCCCTGGTCATGTACAGTGACATCAAAACCATTGAAAAGAGAGAGAGACAGAGAAAAAAAAACACACACACACACAATAAAACAAAGCCAAATAAACAAGAAGAAGATAGAGACTTTTGGATGGTGGGTATGGAAAAAAGAAGAGAACTTTGGAACGTTGGTGCTGAAATGAATGTGATTTTTTCATATGAGAGTTAAATATCAAATATATACTGATTCAGTAGATGAGAGCAACAAAAACAGTAACAAAATATTATTATTATTACATGTTTTGAAACGGCTATGACATCAAAGATAGCAGCATGATTTGAGATAATGAGAGAGAGAGAGAGTTATGGCAAATCCTATGTGGATGAATAGAAAAATGGTCTAATTCTAATCAACAAAGAAAAAAAAACCAAGCCACACTCACCAAGTCACACCAAAAACAACACCACACCACACCACACTCTTCACTCTTTCTCTCTCTATATTGCACCTTATGTGTTATGAATGAATGAACACATTTAAATTTATATATAATATTGCGTCACAGGGTTAAAAAGAAAATGTAACTGATGGAAGAGCTTTTAAAGAGAGGACGCGGATATAGAAAGAAAGAAAAAAAAAAAAAAAAAAAAGGGACTTTAAGGTTCTCTACTCTCACTCCATTAGAGGGTCTCTCTCTCTTGATTTTTATTTTCTCTCTCTAAAGATGGTAGAGTGGTACAGCCACCACCCCATTGAGCCTTAAATGAGGTTGCCCGGTTTTTGGTCGTCAACCGGTTGCGCCACCGTTCATCGGCGGCACGTGGCTGAAATGACAGTTACAGCCTTAACTTTTTTGTTTTTGCACTCTTTCTCTCTCATCGTCATCATTTATGTTCATTGTTCAATTGAGTTATGACTTTCTCTCTCTTCATTTTCCATTCCTAGTGCACACAAAGTTGTGCTGTTTTTTTGCAGAAAGTCAAACGTTGGGATTACCTTGGAGGAGTTAAGGATTGGGATCAACGTGTACATGTGTTTATGTTTGTAACTTACTTCTCAAATTTACCCAATGATCAATGGTGCATGCAGCTTACTGTGGGGGTTGAGGAAATTTTTTACGAATTATAGGAAAATGATATTCATAGAAAAATGATAGGAAATGATAGGATATTGAGTTTAGTAGGAAAATATAAAAAAAAATAGTTTGGTAGAAAAAATTTTAACCGAGAAAATGAGGTAATTTTTATAAAGTTTATGTTTGGTTGTAGGTAAAATATAGATGGAAAAAAAAACAATTAACAAAATCCCAAATAGCCATGCAAATGGGGGAATACCACATCTAAAGTGGGAATATTTGTCCATCAATTTTGATCCAAATAGCCATGCAAATGGGATACCTAGCAAACTCATTTAGATGGGCAAATTTGAAAACTTATCAACCAAACACGGGCACCCAATTTCCCCACTTCACATTTCCTTATCATTCTCCTAAAAAACCTTCAACCAAACACTCCCTGAGAAACTTTGTTTAACACCAAAAGCTAAGGGCATTCAATAATCAACTATGATAATAATAATTTAAAAGTTATATGATGAAATATTAATATTGTTTATTTAATATTTATTTAAGTCAAGCTTTACATTTAATTACTCATAAAACGAGTTTTACTATTTATATTTGTATTAAAAATATCTTATAGATTCTCATATGGAAACAAAATTATTTAGTATGTGTCTATATATGATTTGACTAATTTTAAGTTAAGCTTTAATCAATTACAAGTAAAACAAGTTTTACTACCTTTGTATTAATACATCATAAAGAATGCAGTTATAATAGATGAATATTAATATTTATAATCTAATATTTATATAGAAATATGATAGGGTCCTAATCAGTAATTGCAGAAATTGAAGGCACCTTCAAGAAGGTACTTTCTTATTTGGTAGGAATGATAGTAGCAAATAATTATGCATGGAAATATTGAGGTGGTGGTGGAACCAGAAATTGGGCCAGAAGAGAAGTTCAATATACCGGTTCAAAACAAAGCTGAGGCAAATGTAACTTAATTATCGTGTTATCATGTTTGAAAAATAAATACAAATGAGATTTTGAAAATTAAATTTAAGTTTTGAAAAGAAAAAAAAAAGTATCAACTAATTAATGTTGAATATATAGGAGAGGATATTCTTACTACTAAAATTTTCTACTACTAACTTACTACATATCTAATTATCATTGAATCAAAGAGAGAAAATGCTAAAAAGATTTAAAAAAAAAAGAGAAAATGTTGATCTAATGATGATTAGATAGATAGTAATTTGGTAGTAAAAAATTTTGGTAGTAAGAATATCCCCTCATCTGATACATGATGTTATAATCTTTTGTACAATCTTAAAATATTGTTAATATTAATGAGACAATAATAAGTTTATTGAAGTGGTATATGTATAACATAAAAGAAATATTTTTTTATTGAAGATATATGTATAACTTCTCTTTTTCGTTAATATAGTCAAACTCCAATATAGCAATATATTTGTTAAAGGATAACATAGACATTCTCTTTCATTCACCATGAATTCAATTTATATTATTTCTATTTATCTTTTAAATTTTGTTGTTAAATATCTTTTGATTTTAATTGAGGATAATTTTAAAACATATAACGGCTAGTAATAAATGAAAATAATTAGAGTTACAAATAGCATTAATTACTCTTAAAGTTATCAGTAATAAGAGTTACAATTTAACTCCTGATATACAATTGTTAAAGATACATGTTTTAAGAATTTATATACTTCCAGATTACATAATTGACCACACCAATTATATATATATATATAATTTATACTGGTGTAAAATGATATATATGTGTAAAATGATATATATATATATATATATATATATATATATATATATATATATATAATTGATGCGGTCAATTATGTAATCTAGAAGTATATATATTCTTAAAACATGTATCTTTAACAATTGTATATCAGGAGTTAAATTGTAACTCTTATTACTGATAACTTTAAGAGTAATTAATGCTATTTGTAACTCTAATTATTCTCATTTATTACTAGCCGTTATAGGTTTTAAAATTATCCTCAATTAAAATCAAAAAATATTTACCAAAAAAATTTAAAAGATAAATAGAAATAATATAAATTGAATTCATGGTGAATGAAAGAGAATGTCTATGTTATCCTTTAACAATATATTGCTATATTGGAGTTTGACTATATTAACGAAAAAGAGAAGTTATACATATATCTTCAATAAAAAAAATATTTCTTTTATGTTATACATATACCACTTCAATAAACTTATTATTGTCTCATTAATATTAACAATATTTTAAGATTGTACAAAAGATTATAACATCATGTATCAGATGAGGGGATATTCTTATTACCAAAATTTTCTACTACCAAATCACTATCTATCTAATCATCATTGGATCAACATTTTCTCTTTTTTTTAAAATCTTTTTAGCATTTTCTCTCTTTGATTCAAAGATAATTAGATATGTAGTAAGTTAGTAGTAGAAAATTTTAGTAGTAAGAATATCTTCTCCTATATATGTACCGATCGGCAAGTAAAATCGGCAAGTGTACCGATCGTTCCAAGTAAAAAAAGGATGAGTAGAGTATCGTCTCCACGAGGATTGAGGCGCCGAATTTATGGGTTGTGACCCTTACCACAATAACAAAAGACTAGCTAGACATATTCATGTCTGACAAATTAAAAAATGGAAAAGAGTTCATAAAAGTATGTAACCCGCAGAATGAGAATGAGAAATCTTGAATCTTCAACCTTCAGTCACCAAGAGCTTGCTCTCTGATCTCTATTCCTTGTAATTTCTCCTTGCCAAAAAGATAATCCTTTTTTAGGTTTATGCTTCCTTTTTATAGGATGCTTGATATGCCTTCAGCATATAGATATTTCAGAATAAAAAGAATAAGGATTTGACGGTAATTCAATAATAAAGGTTATTATTTTTAATGAATTATTAACAATCCATGTTCAGACATACTTTAACTGATTATTCTATATTTTTATAGGTTAAGAGGTGAATAAATACAAAATTTGAAAAACAAGGAAAGTAAGACCGCGCGAGAGACCAAATGAGGCGCTAGAGGATCGCGCAACTGTTGAATTCAAATTTTGAATTCAAATTATAAATTCAAAATTTGAATTCAAATCTGTTTTAATTTAATCTTTTCGTTATACGTTTAAGTAATAAATTATAATTTAATGTTTCCGTTATACGTTTCGTCAGAAGGGCAATTTTGGAATTTCGTGAGAAAACCCTAGTTGTTGCCTGTAAGAACCCGCACCGCTAATTAAGGTAATTAATAAATTTAATTGTAGTAATTAAGAAATAATTTAATAATTGACCCAAATAATTATTACGAGGTTTTAATAATTATAATTAGTGGGTAAGAATGCTGAAAGTCGCTTTTCGGAAGAAAAGTGCAGATACCGGTTCTGCTAGTCGGTATAAATGCGTACCGAAAAAGTATCCCGGAAAATTATAACAAGTGCATGATAATTACTAGAATAATATGTAGGACTTGTAAAACGAGTTTCAAGTCAAAATAATGAGATCTGATGCCAGAACTGATACTGGCTATGAAAAAGTGCATACCGGAAAGGTGCTCCGAAAGGTGCAGTGACCGAGTCGGTTAACAGGTGACTCGGCCCGGTGTTGCGAAAAATCGGCAAGTGTACCGATCGTTCGAAGTAAAAAAAGGATGAGTAGAGTATCGTCTCCACGAGGATTGAGGTGCCTAATTTATGGGTTGTGACCCTTACCACAATAACAAAAGACTAGCTAGACATATTCATGTTTGACAAATTAAAAATTGGAAAAGAGTTCATAAAAGTATGTAACCTGCAGAAGGAGAATAAGAAATCTTGAATCTTCAACCTTCAGTCACCAAGAGCTTGCTCTCTGATCTCTATTCCTTGTAATTTCTCTTTGCCAAAAAGATAATCATTTTTTAGTTTTCTACTTCCTTTTTATAACATGCTTGATATGCCTTCAGTATATAGATATTTCTGAATAAAAAGAATAAGGATTTGACGGTAATTCAATAATAAAGGTTATTATTTTTAATGAATTATTAACAATCCATGTTCAGACACACTTTCACTGATTATTCTATATTTTTATAAGTTAAGAGGTGAAGAAATTCAAAATTTGAAAAATAAGGAAGGGAAGGTCGCGCGAGAGACCAAACAAGGCGCCAGAGGATTACGCCACTGTTGGATTCAAATTTTGAATTCAAATTTTAAATTCAAAATTTGAATTCAAATATGTTTTAATTTAATCTTTTCGTTATACGTTTAAGTAATAAATTATAATTTAATGTTTCCGTTACACATTTCGATAGATGGGCAATTTTGGAATTTCGTGAGAAAACCCTAGTTGCTGCCCGTAAGAACCCGCACCGCTAATTAAGGTAATTAATGAATTTAATTGTGCTAATTAGGAAATAATTTCATAATTGACCCTAATAATTATTACGAGATTTTAATAATTATAATTAGTGGGTAAGAATGCTGAAAGTCGCTTTTTGGAAGAAAAGTGCAGATACCGGTTCTGCTAGTCGGTATAAATGCGTACCGAAAAAGTATCCCAGAAAATTATAACAAGTGCATAATAATTACTAGAATAATATGTAGGACTTGTAAAACGAGTTTCAATTCAATGACCGAGTCGGTTAACAGGTGACTTGGCCCGGTGTTGCGAAAAATCGGCAAGTGTACCGATCGTTCCAAGTAAAAAAAGGATGAGTAGAGTATCGTCTCCACGAGGATTGAGGCGCCGAATTTATGGGTTGTGACCCTTACCACAATAATAAAAGACTAGCTAGACATATTCATGTTTGACAAATTAAAAAATGGAAAAGAGTTCATAAAAGTATGTAACCTGCAGAAGGAGAATGAGAAATCTTGAATCTTCAACCTTCAGTCACCAAGAGCTTGCTCTCTAATCTCTATTCCTTGTAATTTCTCCTTGCCAAAAAGATAATCCTTTTTTAGGTTTCTGCTTCCTTTTTTATAGCATGCTTGATATGCCTTCAGCATATAGATATTTCAGAATAAAAAGAATAAGGATTTGACGGTAATTCAATAATAAAGGTTATTATTTTTAATGAATTATTAACAATCCATGTTCAGACACACTTTCACTGATTATTCTATATTTTTATAAGTTAAGAGCTGAAGAAATTCAAAATTTGAAAAATAAGGAAGGGAAGATCGCGCGAGAGACCAAACAAGGCGCCAGAGGATTACGCCACTGTTGAATTCAAATTTTGAATTCAAATTATAAATTCAAAATTTGAATTCAAATCTGTTTTAACTTAATCTTTTTGTTATACGTTTAAGTAATAAATTATAATTTAATGTTACCGTTATACGTTTCGTCAGAAGGGCAATTTTGGAATTTCGTGAGAAAATCCTAGTTACTGCCCGTAAGAACCCACACCGCTAATTAAGGTAATTAATGAATTTAATTGTGATAATTAGGAAATAATTTCATAATTGACCCTAATAATTATTACGAGATTTTAATAATTATAATCAGTGGGTAAGAATGCTGAAAGTCGCTTCTCGGAAGAAAAGTGCAGATACCGGTTCTGCTAGTCGGTGTAAATACGTACCGAAAAAGTATCTCGGAAAATTATAACAAGTGCATGATAATTACTAGAATAATATGTAGGACTTGTAAAACGAGTTTCAAGTTAAAATAATGAGATCTGATGCCAGAACTGATACTGGCTATGGAAAAGCGCATACCGGAAAGGTGCTCCGAAAGGTGCAGTGACCGAGTCGGTTAACAGGTGACTCGGCCCGGTGTTGCGAAAAATCAGCAAGTGTACCGATCGTTCGAAGTAAAAAAAGGATGAGTAGAGTATCGTCTCCACGAGGATTGAGGCGCCGAATTTATGGGTTGTGACCCTTACCACAATAATAAAAGACTAGCTAGACATATTCATGTTTGACAAATTAAAAAATGGAAAAGAGTTCATAAAAGTATGTAACCTGCAGAAGGAGAATGAGAAATCTTGAATCTTCAACCTTCAGTCACCAAGAGCTTGCTCTCTGATCTCTATTCCTTGTAATTTCTCCTTGCCAAAAAGATAATCCTTTTTTAGGTTTCTGCTTCCTTTTTATAGCATGCTTTATATGCCTTCAGCATATATATATTTCAGAATAAAAAGAATAAGGATTTGACGGTAATTCAATAATAAAGGTTATTATTTTTAATGAATTATTAACAATCCATGTTCAGACACACTTTAACTGATTATTCTATATATTTTTATAGGTTAAGAGGTGAATAAATTCAAAATTTGAAAAACAAGGAAAGGAAGACCGCACGAAAGACCAAATGAGGCGCTAGAGGATCGCGCAACTGTTGAATTCAAATTTTGAATTCAAATTATAAATTCAAAATTTGAATTCAAATCTGTTTTAATTTAATCTTTTCGTTATACGTTTAAGTAATAAATTATAATTTAATGTTTCCGTTATACGTTTTGTCAGAAGGGCAATTTTGGAATTTCGTGAGAAAACCCTAGTTGTTGCCTGTAAGAACCCGCACCGCTAATTAAGGTAATTAATGAATTTAATTGTGGTAATTAAGAAATAATTTCATAATTGACCCTAATAATTATTACGAGGTTTTAATAATTATAATTAGTGGGTAAGAATGCTGAGTCGCTTTTCGGAAGAAAAGTGAAGATACCGGTTCTGCTAGTCGGTATAAATGCGTACCGAAAAAGTATCTGCAGTAAGCCCAATACGATGTCGTTTTGAGCGGAAATCATGGTATTTTTATAATTTTAATTTATTTCAGGGTTATAATAGTCTTTATATTTAAATTTTTTAAGATTTCAATACCAAAATAACGTTGTTTTGGGAAATAAATGTAGATAATTTATCTGGATTAACTGCAGAAATATTTTTTCCATTACATATTTATTATTTCTGAAAGATTATGACTTGAAATCTTGTTATTTCATAGACTTGGAATCTTGAATGGTATTGATAGCAAATTAGCTTGTTTTAATTTTTTATTATCTATTACTCTATTTTAACTCTTCATGATTCTTAAAACTTATTTTAGTTTAAAGACTTGAATTTTTTAGCGGGTTATAACTTTGTATGTTTTATTTTGATATAGCTAGTGGTTTGTGTGTCTGAAATTTCAGACTTTTAGAAAAATTAAAAATTGTCCAATCCAAATCTAATAAAATTGGATTAGATTTGATTGGATTGGAAAAAAAAAAATTCAAACTAAATAAATGATTAAATTAAAAGGATTGAATCAAATGATTTTTTGTTTCAAAATAGAACAAATCTAGATTGCAAAAACACCCTCTACCTAAAACTATTAATGGCATTGTAAAAAATGAAAATTATTATTATATCCCTAATAGCAATATGAATATGTTAATATATTAAAAATACTTGCATAAATATAGATGAGTTCAACAACAAATATTTGCTGAATTATTCTTAAGAATAAATCTTGATTACACAAGCAGTATTATTCATAACCCCCAAAAAAAAAAATGATTGTATAATTATAGTATATAATTTAAGCAGACTATATTAATAAGAAATAAAAAAAAAATATGACAGGCTACTATAGTGTAGAGCCGCCAAATCTATAATAGGGAACGTCACACCTTTACAGCTATCGTCGGCTGCCGAACTCAACAAGTAGCTGAATTGACTGACTCAATGATATCATTGACATGACCGTCGAGCTCATTTTCGGTATATCGAGACTATGTATTTCTTTGTCAAAAATATAAAAAACACGGGATATTATAATATTAAAAAAATAAGAAAGCACATTATTTAATGAATTGATCTTATTTCTTTATTAATATAATAATTATTTATTTATCATTTAACATGATAAATGCATTTTTCAATAAATATAAGAAAAAAATATTTATCATTTTAAATAATACAATTTATGTCATTTCACCCTCATAAAGATGTGAGACCCACACCTTTAATTTTTTTGTCCATTCTCTCCCTCTTTATCTATCTTTTTCTCTCACTTAAATAATACAATTTTACATCATTTAAAATGATACAAATTTTTCCTAAATATAAAGACGATATTAGTGTAAAAGTATTACTTTTTATTATATTTAGTAAAAGATATACTCACTACTTGATACAACAAGAACATCTAAAATATTTTCCTATTACACTATTTCTTCTTCCTACATTTTCCAAACAGAAAATGACTTAAGAAAATTTCTACATATTCAATAAAATTGATAAACATATACAATCTCTGAGTTGTAAATAAAATTGTGTATTAATTAATATTGATATGATACTATGATAGTAAGCATACAGATAGAAATAAATTCAATGGTCATCCAAATTTGTGAGAGCTTTCTAAATCTAAAGTGTTTTCTTTACACAATCTTTTGACTGTTTGTTTGATTTACTTAAATTTTTTTATTCTTATGATGAATATTACATATCATATTCATATTTTCAAGTTAAAAATAATATATTTAAAAATATTAGACAAATTTTGTTGAGAACGTTACTAACCAATTACAATCTGTTGATTTTATTTTTATATGTAATATTATCTTATGATAAAGCTTGATAATTGGAACACCAAATCTAAGATATTCAAGGCCCCAACCTATTGAGGTCCAGGTCTAGAACCTGAAACCTAGTGTAGTAATATGGAAACCCTTAAAAGATTTTGTACAGTTGGGATCTATAAACTCGTCATGTTTTCTTTGGGGAAGATGGTTACTATATGGGTGATACCTTTAGCACATGTAGAGACCGGGCTAAGGTGCTATTCCAAGTGTAAAACAAGTAAGTAATCAATATATGGTTAGTGAATGAACAGGGAACTCAAATGAATGGGCTAAATAACGATACATAAGATAATATGCCCCAGATGGGGCTATTTATAGGAGAAGGTCATACGAGTCTTCAGTGAGCGGGTAAGGTAGGAGTCAACCCTTCTTGAGATTCGCTTATGTGGGTCCATGCTTTGGGGCGTGACAGGCGCTGCTATGATAGCAGCACTGCATTCCTTGCGGCTGGCGGTGTTAGCGTATGACAAAGGGTAATTCCCCCTTATGGTACCTGGGGCGACTGTCTTTTGGGGGTTGGGATCCGAAGATGAGACATTTTGGCGATTCCCCTAGGGAGCGGTGCCACGTCGAGAATTGGATAAATCAACTGTCGATAGGACTAGCATAGGTGAGAAATTTAGATTGGACTGGAGATTTTGAGCTTGAGTTGTTGGGCCGCCCATAACAGAAGTTACTGGACATCCAGAACATGTTGTTAACCTAATTAAGCAAAAGCTACAACGGGATAACTGGATAAGTGGGTAATAATGTTGCACTAACATCTCGATCAGAAGACAAATACATCACCCTATCGCTATGGTGGCCAACCAATGGCATAATTGCATGGAAGTTATGCAAACATAGTGTTGTATCTATAGTCCATAATCTCGGTTATGAATTCATGTCTAAGCCACCATAGAGAGACATAATAAAATACCTTAGCCACAAAGTGTCACCCACGAGAAAATGGGTAGTCACAGACTCACATTAACCACCAAACAAATCTTCCACACGGAATTTTTTAATATGCTCCCGAATCACTGTGATCCTTCTACTCAAAAAATTGACACATATATTATTTATTTATTTATTTCTTTTCTCTCTCCTCTCTCTCAATTTTTTCTCTCACCTCTATCCCACTCAATACTTTATAATCCCGGACCACTATAAATTCGCTGCTCGCACCCATCCATACACAAGGTACACAATTCATTATACACCTACTTGCACAAATACTGACTCAATACCCATTCCATTGGAAGCACACTAATCAAGAAACAAAACAATATCAAAAGAGCATCAACAGTTTGTTATTCAAAAAAAATAAAAAATCATCAACAGTACTGTATGCACTCAAACCCAAATTACTTGGACTTAGTCCGAATTTACTATCCCGATCACTTCCAATCCACTTCTCTTTTAATTGTCAGCAAGGATTTGTACGTGAAAATAGTGTCAGGACATATATAATACTGATATTTTTATTTTTATTTTATATCTTTGACGATGGAGGTAAATTAATCGTGTAATTTGAAATTGGAAGATAGGTTTAATCGATTAAAGGTTTTTTCTGATAAGAAAAAAATGTTTATGCATGTCACGAATCAATTTCGGGTCTATGACCGGCGCGCCCTAAATTTAATCTTTTCATTAGTTAGCTTGACAAACCTATCTTTTTTTATTAACGGTTACTTATAAGGGTTTTATATTTCTCATATTAAATGAGAATTGAAATATCATGTTGTAGAGATAAAAAATATGTGAGATCTATATGTTAGAAAAAATTATATGTAGGACTCATATCAGCACGGAAATCGAAGGATGTGTAGGAAAGTTTGAATTCTCATGTTAAATGAAAAATATAAAACCCTACTTATATTATCAAATTTACAATTGACCTGATTATAAAAATAATAGAACAATTCTAGAATATAAACCTATAAATCTTCTGACATATACATATCTTGCCCACGAGAAGGTATTTCATGAGACTGGACCATGGAGGTCCTTTCCCAAAAAAGAAAGAAAGTAGGGATGGAAGGAAAAAAAAATCATAAAGAAATGGGTAGAAATGAAAAAAAAAATTTCATTTATGGTAAAGGGACCACTGAATGAGTGGTGGGTCTGGAGCATATTAAATTTTTCACTTGCCCACATAGAACAATCTGTTAGGCTCATCATTGATAGCCAAATTGACTCTTATGATCAAACCAGAGTGAAATCAGAAATTAACCCCGTAACTATTCGTGCTAACATATATGATTAAGATAGGGGCAAGTTTAGCTAACAAAAAAAAAAAAAAGACAGGCTTGTTGCAATTCAACTACTCAATGAATAAATGCTAGTATCTATAAACGAAACTAATTTAACCTAAAAGTTTAAGTTGGTGAGTAAAGCTATAAAATCCACAAGAGAAAGTGGAGGCAGTGAGGATCGAACCCGTGACACCTGATACCATATAAAGAACCAATTTAACTCAAAAACTTAAGCTAGTTGGTGTCACTACATTAATGGTTATGGTGACGCTACATTAATGGTTATATATATATATGAGGGAAAAGTATCTCTCTATTCACCGGAAATAAAATTATCTCTAGTGAGCTCAAAACGACGTCGTTTTGGGTTATAAGATTAAAAAATTATAAAAATAAAGACTAATATAGCCATGCAATATATTAGAATTACAAAAACACCTTGATTTCCGTCCCAAAACGACGTCGTTTTGGGCTCACAGGAGATAACTTTATCTACAGTGACTTGAGAGATCCTTTACCATATATATATATATATATATATATATATATATATATATATATATTTCTGCAGTTAATATATATATATATATATGTTTTGATATTGAAATCTATATATATATAAAGTATATATATATGCCCAAAACGACGTCGTAAACATTTCAGAAAAAGTGAACCCATATATATATATATGGGTAAACATTTCTACAGCCATTTTAGATAAGGTTATCTACAGCTATCCAAAAACTACGTCATTTTGATTAATGAAGGGTGTTTCTGTAATTTTAGGTGAATTAATGAAGGGTGTTTCAGTAAAATGCACATGATAAAAAATTAAATACAATTACATAAACATCCTTCATTAATTCACCTAAAATTACATAAACACCCTTTATTAATCAAAATGACGTACTTTTTGGGCTACCTGTAGATAACCTTATCTAAAGTGGCTGTAGAAATATTTATCCCATATATATATCAGGATCATTTTACACCAAAATATTAAAGAAATTCTCAAATTAATTTTTATTCCAAAACATTAATAAGTATAATAGAAAATTAGAAATCAATATTATTCGAAAAAAGAAAATTAGAAATCAATATTATTCGAAAATTTATGTTACTATAATCAAATATTAAAGATAAAAAAACTAAATATCCAATCAAAAATAATTTATATGCATATATAAGACATAAATCCTATCCAACTAAAATAATATATATACGTTTATCAAAAAATAAATAAATAATAATATATATACCCGTTCTAGTGGATATATACTCAAACAAAATTACAACATCAACTCATATCAATCACGGGCCTCCCACCTAAAAATATAATCAAAACAATGTCAAGCTTCGTATATGCGATAAATCAATAATATGCTCCTTGCCTATAAATTGGGCACGGTGCACTAAGAGTAAAATATAAATAAGATTAAATAAAAATTAGAATTTAAAACAACAATACGTAAAGAGGAGAGCTATATTGACAAATATATTTTTTCTTTTATAAATTTAGAAACTATATTATGTCTTAGCGGTAAGACTTTACTCAAGAGCGTCTTACCGGTAAGACATAGTATAATTTGTAAACAAAAAACTTATAAATATAACCTCCATCAGACGTAAAACATGATAATTTCTAACTCCAAATTACGTTTAGCTATATTATAATTAGCAAATGTTTTTAATTTATTCTTTTTTTTTCAAACTTCTTAAGAAATTAAAAATCCTCTAATTGACTACCAAAAAGAAAATCCTCTAATTTATATTCCTAACATATTTATATTCTTTATTAAAATTCATAATCAGCAACGATCTTACGAACATCTAGAATTTAAATTTAAATTCATATAACTTAATTTGTGTAGCCATTGTCAAAATATGACGTAATCTGTTATAAAATATATATATATATATATATATATATATATTATATATATATTATATATATATATATATATATAATCAAAATTATGATTTGTGAATCAATTATTGATATTTCATTTCAGCATTTAAAAATAAAAATCCATAGAAACGATTTAAATGGCCACATGACAGGTTTATTATAGATCAGAATCATTATATAAATCTTTAATTAAATTTAATAGATAGTGGTAATAATATTGTAAATCATTAGAGAACATAGCTCAATTATAATCTTCTTGAATAAATTAAAATTAAAATTCTTGATCGGAAATCCTATTTACAAAAAGTAACAAAATTACGTCTAGTTATTATAGTCCTTCCATATAGAAATTTAAAATTTGAAAAGTTGCCATATAATAATAATGTTAACATCAACTAAATGTTTAACTATAATAATGAAAATTACCCATAATTATGCTGTGCAAGGTCTGTCATTAATTGTAATTATTTTACATTGCCATTCACATCATTGATTTCCCTCAATAATAATAATAATAAAGACTGCAATTAAGCCAATTAGTGCAACACAAATAAATGGTGATTAATACCCATTATACGTCGTGGTGTATGATAACGTTTGCAATGCTAACAAAGGCCTCTTATTATAAAATCTTATGAGTTCATTGGAGAAGCTTTAGACCAGACACTGTTTGACATCGGCAAAAAATACCGGGAATTTATCAAACGAATAATGTTTGGCGCATCACCTCAAACAAATGTAATATGATAGAATTAGAAGATAAGTGTGGGAAAATATATAAAATAAAAAATAGTTATACTTAAATTATGAATATTACATATTAGAAGATAAGTGTGGGAAAATATATAAAATAAAAATAGTTATACAAATTATGAATATTAAATATGGGTTCGCTTTTATCAAACGCCTAATAATGTTTTGTCACCTCAAACAAATGTAATATGATAGTAATTTTAATTTATTTGTAGGGTAAATATATAAAATAAAAAATTTTACTTAAATTATGAATATTACATATTAGAAGATAAGTGTGGGAAAATATATAAAATAAAAATAGTTATACAAATTATGAATATTATTTAAATATGATGATGTGTAAATATATACATGTAACATTTTTCTTACCAAATTAGTTTCTAATTAATGTGAACAAATCAATGGTATCCTAGTCTCAGGTTATCCATACTTGATCCTTCATCCTGAGAAGCCTATCCATTTTCAGAGCACAGCCAAGCATGCATATATACCCTACATGATATATTCTTCAAATTATAACTCTTAGTTTTGTTTTAGAATTTTAATTGTCGCTTCAATACCTTCTCATGGTTCTCATTGACTTTGAAAAGAAGGGAAGCCATATTTTCTTTCACTAATTAAATTCAGAGGCTATATCCAAGAATTTTAATCAATCAAATTTGATGCATCTACTATATATAGTCGTATCCCACGTGCACTTTCCCTTCTTTGAATAAAAACACTTAAAAGTATGCATTCAAGACACTATAGTTAAAATAGTTTGTTTGGTTAATTTTAAACGCAAAATGTTATCTTTATTTGAGTCATTGATTGTCTTTCACTGTGTTAATTGCATTTTCATTTGGAGAGTTACTCATAAGTCATAACTAGTTATTCCATGTTGCTTTTATTTATAACAATCTCATTTGTCTTGCGTTTCATTACAAACTTCATTATGTTTGGTGAACTTTGCGTGTGAAAACTTGTCGAATCTGCAAGAAATCATTGATATTTTAACCACTTCATTGTGGTTGCTAGAGTTTTGTGTTTGAATTAGAAAAAAAAGAAACATACACCCACAAGCTAGCTAGGATGTAGAACAAAACAAATAATCACTATTGGCTATAAATTTGCATTATTCTGTCACATATATGGATTTTTAATGAAACATTCACATTCAAAATATAGTGATCACCAGCCATTTATTTAGTTGTAATAATCAGCATCACCTACTCATTGTTTACTAACAAACAAATGATGCTTCAGTTCAGTTTATAATGTGACAGGGTCGAACTCTCAAAGTGATAGCATTTAATTGTTTCATTAATATTGGCCTTTTATAATAAAAAGCTATGACTCTATGAGCCTATGATAATTTCTATGAAAATGAATGAGTATACACGTTTTTGAAATCGAGAATGTCATTAAAGTAGTAAATTTTCTTGATTCACAGTTTATTGGTTGGATCGAGGTTGAAGTGTGACTAAATCGGAAATAATCAAATTATATTTTATAAAAAATTTCAAAATTATCTATCGGGTGAGGACATTCTAACTACTAAAAATTCTTACTACTAACTTACTATCCATCACATCACCATTGGATCAAAGAGCGAGAACGTTAAAAAGTTTTTGAAAAGAGAGAAAATGTCAATCTAATGGTGATTAGATAAGTAGTAAGTTGATAGTGAAATTTTTTGATAGTGAGAATATCCCTCCTCCTATCTTAATATGTTATCTTGATCATTCATTTAATTGATATATTAAAAAGTAAAGATAAAACTTAAAAAATTAGTGCTTTTGGAATTTTCTTAAATTGATAGATAAGTTAAAATAAAATAACTTAGTCTAAAGTGAAAAATATATTGAAACAAAAGTAATATATATATATATATATATATATATATATATATATATATATATATATTCGTTTAAAAAAAAAGTAATACTTTTTTTTAGAGAAAACTATTTGCCCTTTTAAAGAAAATAATAAGCTTATATCCTTTCACCCCTTATAACTATGTACTCTGGGAATACATAGATATCATATTAAAGTTAGTTTTTTCTTTCTCTCTCTTTAGAATCTTTTTAGAAACTTGTCCGCTGACGTGGAAAGAGAGAAAAAAAATAACTTTTATATTATAACTATATATTCCCCCGAGTATATAGTTATAAGTATGGATGTTCATCAAACTATCCAAACCGATTCAAACCGCGGTGACCGAACCGAAAAATCGATAACCGAATAAACCAAAAACCGAAATAATCCGCAAATTTTAATTGTATTGGATTGGTTTTCGGATTGATTGATGAAAATCGATCCAATCCAAATTGATCCAATATATTAATTTCCCTCTACCTACTTGGGCCTTTTCCCAATCATAGCCCAAAAAATTCTAAATCCAAGATCCATTAACCCATCAACTAAACCCAAGAAAAAAACATTGTCACATCTCATCAACAAAATTTCATAGCTTCATATCTCATCACCCCCCTCAAAAAAAAAACTATATTATCGTTTACTAATGCTTTTGTATTTCAATTTTTTTTTACAAAGCCAATATATACAAATGATGTTATTTGCACAATAATCATGAAACAAATTTTAAGATTTTTCAAAAAATCGAAAACCAATACAATTCAAACCGAAAAAATTGGATTGGATCGGGTTGGATTAAAAAAAAAAATCAAAGCGAATGGATGATTACATGATCAAACCGAAAGGATTGAATCATATAATTTTTGCTTCCAAAACCGATCCAATGCAGACCACGAACACCCCTACTTATAAGGGGTGAAAGAACATAAACTTATATTCTTTAAGAGAACATACACATTATACCCTAATTATAAGGGGTGAAAGGATATAAACTTATATTCTTTAAAATCAACGCACTAATTTTTTTTTAACATATTGAATAGTTGTTAAAATTTATAAATTATTAAAGACAGCGAATCTTTTGTTTTTTATAGATTGATTTATATTATCAATGAATCATGCAGTCATGTCATCATATGTTTATGAATTTTTAGAAGCTTATGTGTATAGCTAATCAAAGCAAAGGAGATCTACGTCCACGTGGTTGCTGTATAAACTTATAACAAACATCGCGTTATTGGGTTTTCATTTCTTATCATCTATAACACATATATAGTTTAATTTTCTCTGAACTTAATTGGAAGGAATAAAGAGTGCTCGAGTAATGTTTCACTAATAGTGTTTAGAAATTATTTATTAGGTTGACTCAAATGGAAATATGAGCATAATGATGAACGAACTTTTAAAAGAACAAGGTTCGAATCCCGTAAAAAACTTTTGGGTCAAAGCTATATATTTATCACCTATGAAGCACCAATACTTCAAAAATTCTCATGTGTCATGTCCGACACTTCCCGACATTCCCTGACACTCCAATACGCATTATAGAAATTCAAAAAAAAAAATTTAAAGGTTGCGTTGCATTTAGTTTTTAGTTCCAACTATTAGATTCGTTAGATTACGATTATTATTTTATTGAATTTAATATAAATATTTGAGATATCTTATGTTTCTTTACAAAATTTATGAATATTATAAGTTTAGATTCATTTTTTTGTTAAATTACTGAATATTAAATATAATATACACTATATAAATTAAAATATTATTTAATGTCAAAACGTGTCCTAACGTGTCGAAACCTAATATTTTTTAGAATTAATGTATCGGAATGTCGTGTCGTATCGTGTCACGTATCCCATATCGATATCGGTGCTATATAGTTTGTCACAACATTAATTCGACTTGGGATAGTCTCATATTTATGCTGATTCCTTTCCCTGCTCGGGTTGTTGGGTATTGTTCGCATCTTCCACTTGTTTGATTTCGCCGAAACCAAACAACTAATCGTTATTTCATTAAAAGTACGTAAGTATAATATCAAATTTCTGTACAAAAGATGACATTAAATTAAGCGAACTAATATTACAAAACTTATAATATATATTATAAACCTAAGCTCATAATCACATGACAAAATTAATGGTGTTCAGAACTTGCTTTGCAATGACTTACAGTAATTTAAAATCACAGTTGTATTAGTAGTATTGTTTGAAGGATTTTCAAGGTATTAATTTTTTTTCAATTTACTTCCTTAACTGGTGAGGAATGGATATTCATCAGCAAAATTCTTGTTTAAAATAACCAATGGTTGACTGCTTTTTAAATTTTGGTGTTAAATTAGAAAAATAATAATAATGCAGGAACAAAACGAGATAATTAATAGACCACATCATCAATACGATATGAATGATATCCTCTTTAACTGAAACTTAAACATTGAAATCCTCATCTACTTTGCCATTCATTTATTCTTTACCGGCACTTGATTGCGGAAGCATTTAATTGCCTGTGTTTTCTGCCTGTTTACACGATAATTTCTCTGCTAGTGAATGGGTGGGTGGGGTGGGCTTTATAACTAGCTAGTCATATCATTGCCAATTTGCCATCATGATTCATGAATGTTTGTGCTCGAGAAAAGGCATTCAGGTTTGTTATACTACTATTTTTTTTTTAAATCAAAAATTTAGGAGGGGTTAGACCCCCACCCCTTTGAAGGTTATACTACTCATATCTGTCAGCTGGATCCGAACTAAGAATAAATTACAGTAGCATTTAGATTCAGTACATTCTACCAATAGAAACATTACATTTAAGAGGAGAGAGAAAAAATATGGTAGAAAAAAATAACTTTAATTCACATGTAACATTTTTATTCTCTCTTCTTTGGTGCAGCAGTAGCACAAATTTTCTCTCTCTTTCTGATGTTAATTATTAGTGTCAAAATACTCCCGAACACGACCCACTTTTTCTGCGGGTTGACACGACACGACCCGAAAAATCTTATAATATAAGTGTGATTCGTTTATTACACGACTCGCCCCAAAAAAGCACCAAATCTGATTGCAATATAACAAAAAAAAAATCTTCAATAAAAAGAAACCTAGAGTGTATATTTTTTTTATATCATTCAATAAAATTACCATAATAACCTTGAAAAAATAAAAAAAAATTATATTTGCGGATTCACCCACTAACGAGTGTTCTCATAAACGGGTTGACCCGAACACGAAAATTTCGTGTCGGGTCCGGGTTGGGTTGGCGGGTCGTGTCTTAAATTGCCACCCCTATTCCCCAACTAATATCTTTGTGGGTATGAATCTAATCTTTAACTAATTGTGTCCATCCTTGTTGGCTTTACTAATTTTTTTTCCAAGCGATCGAGTGCTCTAACATTATTACTTAATGGGTGTTTAATATTTTATCAAGATTTTTAAGTATTTCAAAAAATTATTATTTAATATATTAAATTATAATTTTATATTTTATTATTTTTAAATTTATTTATTTATATTTTAAAATTATATTTTAGCAATGTACCAAAAAAATTTATATTTTAGCAAAACTCTTCTCTTAAATATGTTTTTAATTTTTTCAGAGACACGGTCATTTTACACTCGTATGAGTTACATTATCAATTTTAATTATTAATCCCAATTATTTTTAGCAGCTTTAATTTATTAGTTATATGAGTCATTGGATATAAATGAATCAATAACAAAAATAAGGGTAAGATGTTTTATTTTTATATCCATATAACTTGCATGAATAACATATCCCTTTATCGAGACTTGTAAACAAATTTCTTATGAATACGTAGGGGATGTATTGGATTAGGATTTTAAAAAACTATTGAAATAAAAAATCTTATAGATTTTAAAAAATTATCTATAATTATAGTGACTTTAAAGACTTTTTAAAAGACTTTTTTACAATCAAAATTTTATAAGATGGATTTTAATAAAATTTATAAGATTTGAAATAACAATATGGATTAATGAGATTTTAAAAATTATATGAAATTTTAACAAACATTCAAAATTACAATAGTCAATAAAAAATTAACAAAGAAATGCAACAATATTAGTAAAAAAAGTAAAACCTAATATAATTTTATCAATCAGTAATTTAATATAACTTAATTTCAACTAAGTAATAGTTCTCCACATATCTATACTAATCTTCCATACATTAACATTTTCTCGTTCTTGTGAAATAAAAGTATAAGAAATATTAAATAAAAAATTAAATACATTTATTACTTTTAAAAACATAAACAATATTTAATGATATTTTTTTTGATACATTGAAGTAAAGAGACAGCAAGTAAAGAAAAAGAAGTGAGTCTCATCATATAACTCCAGGTGCATCAGCATATAGTTTGCCAACCAATCTACACACTGGTTGCCCTCCCAGAGAACATGCGTAACCGAACATTCCATTGAGCTCGTATTTAATTAGTAAGGAGAAAGATTTAAAATTACAATTTATTAATTAAGAAATTAATATTTACAAAATAAAATTATTTAATATATTTTATTTATATAATTAATAAAAATAATAAGCGGCTAATTATTCTTACACCCATGTAAAAATGAGAAATCTTATACCAAATTTTGTCCATTGATTTGCTTGTATCTAATGACCCATATATCTTATAAATCAGAGAAATTAGATATAAATAAGATTAACGACTAATATTGAGAATGTAACTCGTACCCGGTGAAAATTTTAATAACTTATATATGCCGCACATGTTAACCGAAACTTCAGAATTGTTCTAAACTTTTTAGGCAAATTCTTAAGGCTTACACGTTACACCTTTTACCCCTACAACAAATATGGTATCATCATTATTTACTTTGCTAAATAAAGCAACTCAGGTTTATGCAAGAATACACTTTAGTCTAAAATTTAACTGGTGAATTTATTATTATTTCAAAAAATTTAGGCAGTGGATCCCATGTGTTTGTAACTGGATGTCTGAGTTCAACGTTATCCACTAATGCTAGTTGTTCAATTATTCATCAAAGGTAAATTTATCTCTTTGATCCCTCATTAATTAGGTTATTGTGGTGCGGTCTTATTTTGGGTTTTATTAATTATCTTCATAACAATATAATCTGAGGACAAACATTCTAAATGCAGTTCATTTTGTGACTTAATATAGCATAAGGTAGACAGCATAAGGTAGATAGCTCATGGATATATTAAAAGAGGATAACTTTTTTTTTTGGTAGGTTAACTTTTTTATTTTTTCCAAATACTCTCACACTCTCTCAAACCTGTTTACTCTTGAGTTGACCGTTATAGAGCATTTATTTATGGGTAATATGTCTCTCTTTTACGGGAGAAACAGATTGATTTCAGCAAACAGATCGATAAACATGCAGGTTATTTTTTGTTTGGGAGAGGAGCAACTTACACCAATGTAAGAATAATAAATATTACACCAAATCTTAACCGTTAATTTCCATGCATCTAACGGTTGAGATTTATTAGAAATTAAAAATTAGTTAATGAGTGAGACTTAATAAATCTTAATCGTTGGATGCAGAAAATCAATGGTTAAAATTTGATATAAGACTTATTAATCTTATACCGGTGTAAGATGATACTGTCTCTTCTTGTTTAATCATGGGCCTCATCGAAAATCTGCATTAGCAGGAATCAATTAGTCTCTATCGTAAAAGTAGAGATATATTACCCTTTTTTTATTTGAAGTGAACATTTGAAATTCGGAATTTAAAGTTTGCTTCGGATTTATTATGATTTTGTAATTATAGACTTGATGGATTTTGTTGAGATTGGATTTTATGAAATTGTGAGTAAAAATGATGCTATTAAAGTCGAGAACAGATAGTATTCAGGTTGACAGTCAATTTATATAATAAATAAATTGTGTTTGGATTAAAGATTTTGTCACAAATATCTATTCGCATCATATTTGAGGTTGGGTGTATTCATGTTCATGTCCGATCTCAACTCAAAACGAACATAACCTAGCTAGAAACACGAATTATCACTCTCTTAATATGGATATGATCCAGACACCGTTGTTAAATTTTGACATTTTTCACCAAATCCTAATATTTGATTTACACTAATCAACAATTATAATTTGTTGAGAATCAAACTTATTAATTAATATTAGTTCTCAATAACTTATAATCGTTGATTGACAGAAATCAACGGATAAGATTTGGTGTCAAATTTCAAAATTTGACACCGGTGTCAAAGTATCTTGCCATATATATATATGAGTTTTATGTTTATTATGTTGTAGGAAAAGTGATTGTGTAATGTTATAGAGATTCGTTTTACGTGCCATATTTTTTTCTTTTTCTTTTGTTTTAAAATGTGTGGGTCCCACAAAATGTTGTGTTTGTAGGAAAGTTTGTTGTGTTATGTTAATATATATATATATATATATATATATATATATATATATATATATGGGGTTTACATTTCTGCAGCAGCTGTATGTGCAACAATCAAATACTTGCCATATATATACTTAAAAGCATTAAATGAGGAATTATAACCATACACCTATCGTTATTGAACGTAAAGCGGCTGCAGAAATGATTTTACCAATAATATATATATATATATATATATATATATATATATATATATATATATATATATAGGTTAGGATCATTTTACACCGGTGTAAGTTACACTTTTAATCTTGTCCGTTAATCTCAATTTTATATAAAATATAGGTAAAATCGGAAAATTTGAAAATCGGAAAAAGACTAAAAATTCGTAAGACGTAAAATTATAATGTAAAAAAATCGTAAAAGCATAAAATCATTTGGAATATTGGTAAAGTCGTTTTAATGAAAAAATCATAAAAATATAAAATTATAGTAATAAATCAAGATTTTAACAACATGAGCTCAAGCATCTATATTGTGATTGAGTATTTGATAGCACACCTCTTTAAAATATATATTTTTTAAATATTATGCATCAATTCATCAATTATTTGGTTATGTGCGTCCACAAAATTTAATTAATGTATGACTTCTGTACAACTTTTTTTCTCAACAAATTAACATTCCTCTTGGTCGGTGGCAGAGCCGGTATCGGTTAATTTAGCTACATTTCAAGTGTAGCTAAATAAATATACCAAATTATGTTTCAAAAGTTTTAAAAATTAGCCACATCTTGACGTAGCTATTTTGGCATCAACCGAAAATTTTGACACTGACTAAAATACTTTGCTAACTCTATCACTGCTCTTGGTTAGTCAAAGGCCAAGCAAAATTTAATCACTAAATATCTGTTTAAGTGGAAAAAAATTTATTTATTTTAATAAAAGGTTTTGAATTCGAACCTAAGAAAGAAGAATAAGATTTTTTTAAGAGCCATCTATAGAATCAGATTGTATTCAAACCGGATAGCCCATAAACTGTTAAAGAAACAAAAAAAAAATCGATTTGAATAGTGATAAGATCACTTCAACTTTATAATTAAGCAACACAAAAATCAACGATTCATTAAGATATCCATACAATCAATGTGAAACTTTATTATGAGCGAGAGCACAGTTATGTGTTGTTCAAATTCTAGAGCCAGGTCTCCAATTTTCGCTCAATAATTTTGATGAGAGCAATCAAATAATTAAATAGCATTTACACAGTTGGTGAAGAAGATTTTCAGCATTAAAACAATATGGATTCACACAAATTTAACCACATGCACACCTATCTAAATAATAGTAGATGAATGGACGCGGAAACATAACTGTATATACATGTCTTTGCCTCTTCTTTAATTTGCATCCATTGTCGACTTGTTTTGAAAGTATAAATATTGCATATAAACTTTGCTTTTTCTATAGCTACTGCATATAAATTATTTACAGTAAGTCCAATACGACATTGTATTGAGACAGAAATCATATTATTTTTTTAATTTTAATTTATTTTAAGATTATAATAATTTTCATATTTATAATGTTATAAGATTTCAATCACAAAACGACGTCGTTCTAGCAATAAATGTAGATAACTTATGGAAACATTTTCCCCATAAACAATCTTATTCACTCATATATACTTATTCGGCATATTATAATCTACAATATTTCACGAACAAAATCTTTCCACGAAGGAGCTTGTTGATACACTGGAATCAAATTAAATCTCTTTCACTCACTATATTTTTAGTTTGAAATATGATTTTTTCTTAAATTTTTTTTACAAGTTTTTTTTTTTTTTAAATGTTGCAGCACGCACAGTGATCCTATGATGCACGGACACGGACACGGGACACGACACGACACGCCGACACGTTAATTCTAAAAAATATCATATTTGGACACGTTGGGACACGTTTTAATATTACATAAAAATTTTAGTATATATAATATAATTTATATCTAATACATATAAGAATCCATAATAAGTCATATAACAAATCAAATATTTAAATTTCATAACATAAATATAAATATAAATAATTTTTCGTACTTTGTTAATTTTTCATGTAAAATTTTTAACAGAAAAAAATCAATTTATAAATTATTTTTTTTATATTTAGTTACAAAATTAAAAAAATTAAAAAAAAACGTGTCCGAGCATGTCCTAGCGTTGACCGCGTGTCCGAAAAAGTTGACTGCGTGTCCAAAAAATGTGTCCGAGCATTGACCGCCTGTCCCCAAATATTGACCGCGTGTCAGACGCGTGTCCGAGCGTGTCGGAACGTGTCCGTGTCGGACACGTGTCCCACACGCAAAATTTCAATTTTTTTGCGTGCTACCGAGCAGTGATCCCCAAAAAGGTCTTTTTCTCCATAAATAGAGAGAAGATTGGGGAGCAACCTCTGACTATAAAGGTTGAGGCAGGTCAGGATCACCGTGTGCCTTAAACAACTCTTTCTTAAATTCCGTAACTAAGTTGGATGGTCCAGCCCTGCCTTTTTTTTCTTTTTAATTTCTTCAAATTGATGTTTATTAATTTCTTCAGCGTTCTAATATAGAGGCATCATCACATGAGTTATACAATTCAAATGCTAAGACCGTTAAATAACCTATTGTTACACAATTCAAATTCAAATAAAAAATTATTGCTAATGCTACAATTATTATTATTGTTAATGCTATAATTAATTGTAACAGTCATCAACACTCATCAAAGATATAATCGTAACAATTAGTGTGTTAATGTAAAGTGATTTGAATGTTACTATTTTGATTTATGTAATTTTTTTTAAAATACTAACCGTTGTTCAAAAATCTAACAGGCCCTTTGAGTCTTTCAACTCATTATTCTTTGGACAACTTAGATCGAGGATTTAATTTGAAACGTCACTAGATGAATAATTGAGGTAATATATATAAGATACAATCATCTACTACTGACTTATATATACATATATAATGAAGAGATAGGATATTGTTACTATTAATTAGTGTTACTACCAATGTCACAATCAATTTATTTTACTGTTAAATCGATTATGTTGATCCAACGGTTATATTTATTTTCACATTTATATGGTCATGATTTTCCATATTTAATATTTTTACATTAAATATGAGGAATCATAACCATACAGAAGTAAGAATAAATATAAAGTATTAAATATAGAAGGAAGAAAGAAGTTTTTAGAAAGTTAAATCAGAACTGTTGCATCATCAACATAAAGCATCTAACGGTGAAACAAAATTGGTAAAATTACATTGATAATAAGACTAGTTAATAGTAAGAATATTCTATCTTCATAATGAATTTCAAACTTTAATGGACTTTGCATATTGTGCGTATATAAAATAAGGAAAATATTTAATTAATGGGCCGGTAAGAATGATAAACTTTAAATTTCATTTTAATATTTGATTATATTTGCACCTAATTTCGATTCATTAATAACAAAAGTTATTAACTATAAGATTAAGTTTTGTTATTCTTAATTTATTTGGTGTAAAACAATTTTCCTCTAAAATAGTTCGAAGATGATAAAAATCAAAGTAGTTGAAAAGAAAAGAAGAAGAAAGAAACAAAGAAAAAAAGAGAGGGAATTGTCTCTTTCTGAGTTGACTTTTATTGAAGTGGACGTATATTAATTTTCTGAGAAAGTGCTTCTTGAATAGGTAATGAATCAAAAGTAATTTTCCAATAACAACATTTTAGTCCCATACCTATTGCATTAGCCTCAGGAAGCTAGCTAACAGCATGCCTCTGTGAAGAATTAAAAAAGTTAGGTTGTGTCGCGTTTGCAACTGCATATATATTGTTATACAGTAACTAGGGTCATGAATGTATTGTACATAGAGATATTCACATGTACGTAACAAGAGTACAAGTTTCGCTGTTAACAACTACTACACAACCACCATTTTATATATGTTGCAGCAGAAGCTTACGCTACAACTGTTAGCTCAAAAAGTGAACCGATTTAATGGTTGAGTAACACATGTCATGTAAGGGTTTTGCTCACAAGTAAAGAACTTAAATATCGACCAGCATTTTTTTATGATGAGAGAACAAAATAAATTATTAAAATTACAAAGAGGGAGGTTATACTTACGACCTTTTTATTTTACAACCTCTTACAATCATATCTTATCATCGTTGATTTCCGTCAATTAACGGTTATTATTTTATCAAATTAAACTCATTAATTAATTATTAATTCACAATAAATGATAACCGTTATAACAAACCCCAATTACAAATATTATTAGAAACCAAAAGAAAATAATAATTATTATAGGGTATTAGTGTGCATCCTTTTAAAAAATATATAATTATATTGTTTTAGTCAAAATTATAGTGTTTTATAATGAGAGAAAGAGTTGCATGATAAAAATAATGGTAGGAGAAAATGAAAGATTATTATTATTTATTTAAATATTAAATAAAAAGTAATTATTTTATCTAAAATAATTGTCCTTTAAGAAGATAAATATTTTCTTTTTATTAATAATTTTTTTTAGTGTGGAGTTAATTATTAAGACTAATAATTTATTATTATTAAAAATTTATTATTTTAAATCTATAATAATAAAAGATTAAAATTTAGGGAAGAGTGACCGCTGACTCTAAACCCTTTCCTTGAGTCCATCCATGACTAAGTATTATTAATTTTATTTTAATGTAACTAAAAATTTACTTCTTGTATAGTATTTTGTTTATTTCTTGATAATGCGCATGGCAATTATTATGTTTTGTATTGCTTATGGAAAATATTTTTTTTATTATAAATAGTTCTTCTCTGACACACTATTTAATATATAGTAAAATGTGTTATCACGATTAAGATAGTAAGAAAAAAAAAACACAACAATTGCTTATTAAATCAAACAAAAATATTCTTGGATCATTTTATTTTTAATGGTCCTTTATTAGTAGATTATTAGTGAGAACCAGTATAACATCTTATTGAAAGTTTATAACATGTTTTGACTTTAAAATGGACGACCTTCTCTTTTCTTAAACTCTTAATCAACCTCTAAAAAAAATCTCTGACACATCCATAATGATACTTGTGGACAGGGGGCAATCAACACATTCACGATGATAGTTTTCGAAGGCTCCTTAAAGAATTAGGAATCTCTTTCTAATTGCTCTCAAATAATTGAGATCTGATTTTATCTCTCTCATGTTTTCAGCTAAGAACAAGCACAAGAGTATTTTTGGACATAGGTTAGGATAAGTATTGGCTTAAATATGTTAGGTCTGTGTAAAATATATTAGATCTGTTCTGGCTTGTTAGCCTGCATAGGTCCCAAATTATAAATTTGGTCTGACCTATATTTTAAAAATAAAAGCTTAGACCTAGGCATGTTAGTCTGTTTAAACTTATTAAACATTCAACAATTAAAAAAATAATTAAAATAATATTACTTTGTTATTCAAAATTATTAAGATATTAATATAAATAATATGATAGAGGCCGACCTGTAGGTTTATAGGCCCAACATGTACAAAAAAACTTATAGCCTATTTTATAAATGAGGTAGAATCATTTGACACCGGTGTCAAATTTCAATTTTGACACCGGTGTCAAATTTCAATTTTGACACTTCATCTTAGAGCCGTTAGATCAAAAAAATCAACGACTCTAATTTACAAGCATATGACACCATTGATTTTTGTGTGATCTAACGGCTCTAAGATGAGGTGTCAAAATTGAAATTTGACACCGGTGTCAAAGGATCCTACCTCTTTATAAATAGGTTTTTTTAAATGCCTACACTTGTTCTATTTTACTATTTGTAATAGGCCAAGTTTGTCTTAATATAGGCTAGTTGTAGGCCCCTGTAGGCCGGCCTAGCACATTTACACCCCTACTTGGACACTCCATAGTATTCTTTATCCTAGCAAGTGGTCTCCGCCGAGTCCAGGTTGGTTGAAAATCAACATTGTTGGTGCATCTTCTACCATTAGAAAGCGTGCTAGTTGCGGTGGTCTCATGAGGGATTATAATGGAGTTTTTCTAGGTGGCTTTAGTTTTCACATTAGTTTTTGTAATCCCCTAGATGCAGAACTTTGGGGAAGCTTTAAAGTGTTGGAGATGGCTTGGGGTATTGGTGCTGGAAGAATTGAATTAGAATGCGATACAGTGAATGCTTTCTTGGTGACTCATGATAGTCATGATGACCCCAAAAATTTCTAGATTATATCCTACATTCAAAAATGACTCTTAGAGACTAGATTGTGAAGTGTTCTCATACAAAAAGAGAGAACAATAACTCTGCTCACTGGCTTGCTTTTCATACTCATGACGGGCTTAATAACATTAATATTTTCTATAGCACCCCACCATAGCTTGCGGATCTTCTGCAATAGGATATCTCCAATAGGCTTTTCTTTAGCGGTAGTTTCCTTATTTTGTTTTTTGGGGCCTTGCCCCTTCTTTATTATATATATATAAAAAAAATCTCTATACCACTATGAAGGGAGTTTTCGGGTCTATTTGATTGTGTTTTGATTTTTTTGTTCTTAAAATTGTTTTGTAGAATAATTATGAAAACAATTATTTTCTGTGTTTTTTTGTTTTGAAAGTTAAAAACCAAAACATAAAACAAAAATAACTCAGACATGTTCTTTAAATTTGATTCTAAAAACAAAAAAACAGTTACAGTTTTAAAAACTTGTTTTTACAAAACAGGCTTACCAAACGAGATTTTTTTTTTTTTTTCTAAAACTAGAAAACTGCTTTTAAAAACATGAATCAAACATAGCCTTCTTCTTACTTATTTGTAAAGATAAATATGTACAAAATAAAATTTAACTACCTCTAATTCTTAAGTTACAAATACATATGAACGAATTATTTTTTTACTATATAATTAGAGTTTATTCAAACAATATTTAATAATTTTTTATTTTTTATCTTAAAAAAATAAAATTTACATTAGTTAACGGTGAATTAGCTAATATTAATAAAACTCATCATAAATAGTGAAAAAAAAGGCTATTAATTGTTCACAAGCTTCCGATACGTGTAGGTGATGGATTTGATAAGCTCTAACTGGCCCAACCTGAACATAACAAAGTAGGGCTTTGAAACGTGAGCCCAAAACATGTTAACGTTATGGACCACGTTAGGCCTATGAGACTTTATTAAGGTGCGGTCCAATACAATATAAATTTGGGTATAATTAATTTTTAAGAGAAGTCCCAAAGAATTAAAAATAACTAATGATATGTAAAGATATTTTATTTTTACAAGTTTTCATATATTTTTATGGGAAAAGTGTGTATCACTTTAAATGAAGTAACATTATGTTATTTTAAGTGAAAGAAAAAGATAGATAAAAGGAGAGAGAGTGGACAAAATAAAAATAAAAGTGTGGGTTCCATCTCTTTGTGAGAGTGAAATGACACAAGCTGTGTCAATTAAAAGGATAAACCATTTTTCCTCTTTTTGTTGGTTGGTAAATGTAGATAAGTTATCTACTTCGCTCATAAAACGACGTCATTTTATGTTGAGAAATTAAAAATGTATAATGACAAAGACTATTATAACTTTGAAATAAATTTAATTATAAAAATAGCTTGATTTTCTCCTAAAAATGAGGTCATTTTATGCTCAAGATAAGTTATTTACATTGATGGTAGAAAAGCGAACTCATTTTTATTAAGTAATGCTATGATATCACTCTAAATTTTTTTAAACGGTTCAAATGAATCCTTCTTGAATTTTTTTTGGGAGACATAGAACTTAGAAGATTAAGTTTATGAGATAAATTATTTTTAAATTTTTTTATAAAATTTATAGATGAACATAAAAAAGATAAAATGATAAATTATCAACTTTTCAGGCAGGAAGAGAAACTAACGAACGAAAGGAGGTGAAATGATTACCAATTACATTCTACTTTGCAAACATTTTTCTTTTTTAATTTTAAATGTGTTCATTACTTCATGTCAAAAATTAAATAATTCAAACATGCAAGTTAACGTTTTATCCAATTCAGAAGCAATAACTTATTCGCTTCGCTTTTTCTGCAGTTAGATTTTTATGCAGTAAATCTAATACGATGGCGTTTTCGGACGAAAATTATAGTATTTTTATAATTTTAAATTATTTTAAGATTATTATAGTCTTTATAATTATAATTATTTAATTTTTTTAATGTCAAAACGATATTATTTTGGAAATAAATACAGATAACTTATCTGAATTAACCGTAGAAATATTATTCTATAACTTATTTTATTAGTTTTGTTTGACTCAGTGTCTCGATAAAACATTTTATTTTTCCCATAAATCTGACTTATACTTTTTAATTACTTAATTTTTAATTATTGAAATTTCAACACCCAAAATCATAAATTTCAATAAACTTTTATATTTTAAAGCTTAATTAAGTGTTGCGTTTAATGTCCATAATATTGTATGAGGTAAAAATACACACATAAAAATATGCATGACTCTTATTTTTTATTTTTTTTCATATGGTTCCACATTCTTTTATATATGTGTAGGAGATAATTTTATCTCTTGCAATATGAGAGACATTAAATCTTTAATATTAATGTAAAAAAAAAGTTAGTCCAAAAAAGTTAGGAAAGAAACGAGTTCGTTCTAAAACTCACCCTCCAAAGACTTTCCGACCTTAGTGTGTCCTCCGCCATCCCCATGGATCTCGCCTTCGGGTTCCAAACGCGGCGACTGTAGCTCCTCCCTCATGTCGAGCTCGACCAAGTTGACCTCTCTTCTGGCCGCCCTCAAGGACTGATCCTTCGTTCCTTCCCCTCTAATTCGAGGGGGGATGCTGGGTCGCCATGATGGACTCGTAAGGTCTCATAATAGCATTCCCTTGATTCTTTTTGGTCTCCTCTGATTGTGACGACTTCGTTATTCGGTCCTGGCATCTTCAAGCATTGATGCTTTGTGGATATCAGCATGTCCCATTCATGAATCATAGGACGGCCAATGATCACGTTATAGGAAGAAGAAGTGTCCACCACCACAAAACGAACCCTCCCAGTACGGAACGAATCCTTCGTACCAAGAGTTAGTTTCAGGTCAATATAACCCTTTGGGGGGACGACGCTCCATTAAACCCCAGTAACTCGGTAACGCATGGTTTCAGGTCCTTCTCATCCAAATTCATTCTCTGGAAGGTATCCCAAAGAATTATATTCGCACAGCTTCCGTGGTCAATGAAAATTCTCCTAACTCGGCAATTGACTAACACACCAGTGATCACCAATCCATCAGTATGTCCTGGAACAACCCTTGCCAATTCTTCTTTGGTAAAAAATGGCAGAGGGGGGTCCGGCTCGTTGTCTTTTACTTTGAAGGTCGGCCGGTCTCTGATGGACATGACCTCATTCAAGTATTCTCTTCGGGCGTTCGCCGAGTCTCCTCCTCCACCCATTGCTCCACTAATCACATTACATTCAAATTCTGCTTCAGGGAAAATCTCACCTCGATCGTCGACCTCTTTGCCTTTGGCACTGCGGTCCTGCCTTTGATCCTTTCTGTCTCCTCTCCTCGGACTTCGGCTCCGGCTTCGGCTTCTTTGTCTTTGCTTGTTATTTTTCTTCCCCTGTGTACGGATTATGTATTGTTTCAACTTCCCTTCTCTCACGTGTTTTTCGATTGCATCTTGAAGGTCCCAACAGTCGTCCGTAACATGGTCGTTTTAGTCAAGGAATGCACAATATTTACTTCTGTCTAGTCCACTCTTTGCTTTGAGGGGACAAGGTCGATCGACATTTCACATTTCTGTTTGAGCTACCTCCTTCTAGATCTTAGACCAGGGCATGTTCAGCGGTGTGTAGTCTTCAAGTTTACTCCTAGGAGAGCGATCTTCCGCCCTCTTCTCACGAGCTTCGTTTCCTCTTTTGGGCCCCTTATGATCCCGATCTCTATAGTTTTTCTTATTCGGACTCCTTCGTGACGGGCTTTGACCTCGAGATTCGACGTAAACCTTTTGCATGTCCTCAACGTCGATGTATTTATCCGACCTGCATCGGAATTCCTCGAGGTCATTGACCAGGTTCTTGTAGATTGATCTTGCAAGAGGGGAGTCACCATCTAATCCTGAAATGATTAAATGGAGGTGGACGGCTTCGGTGAGGCCCCGGATCTTGAGCGCGACATCTTTGAATCGGTCGAGGTATTTTCTCAATGATTCGTTGTCCTTCTGGTGAATTCTTCCCAGAGCATATGCCGGCATGGGATGTACTTTGCTTGTTGCGAAGTTAAGTCGGAAAGTTTGGGCTAAGTCCTCAAACGAGTCAATTGAATTCCTGGGAAGCCTGGTTATCCAGGTCATTGCCTGTCCCGTCAAGGTCGTTGCGAAGATTCTGGCCTTAATGGGTCCTGTGATCCCATTAAATAACATTTCAGTCTTGAAGGCCTCCAAATGGGCTTCCGGGTCCTGACTCCCATCATATGGGGGTATTCTCGTGCTCTTGAACCTTGGCGGAATGGCCAAGTTCATGAGTCTTTCTGTGAACGGGCTATCATTAGCCTCATCATCATCCAGGTAATTTTCATTATTGAAGTTGTTCTGGCCTCCGCCCTCTTGCTGGTTGCTGAGGAGAAGGGCAAGGTTCTCCAGGACATTTCCATCGGCAGCAGCAGCGGTATGGTGTTGTGTCCCACCATTGCCAGCATTAGCGTTTCCACCAGCATTTTGATGTAAGTTTTCTCCATTCTGGGCTTGCGCACCACCTCCAGTTCCGCCATGAGGGTTCCGGTTTCTTAACTCGGTTTCGAGTGTCGCCATCCTCTCCGCGTCCAACCGTTGCTGGGTTAGAAATCTGTTTTCCATCTCCTGCATCCGTTGAAGGATCGCCCCCATAGCCATTGTGGTGACATTTGGTGGTTCAGGTGGGCGGGTTGCAGCTGTTGTGTTTCCGATTTGAGATCTAGGAGTCGGCCCCTGTAGTCCGACCCCTTCGACCTGAACGTCCACCAAGACAGGAGAAGCGGTAGCTTGAAGCTGCTCCAATGCAGACTGGTGCGACGATGTCTGAGCGTTGTGCCAGACGTGGAACGAGTGTTCGTCATTGTGGTATGGGAGTCGAATTTTACCGATTCCCACAGACGGCGTCAATGTTAGGTCCGAGATAGACCGTATTGCTATACCGTATGGTATGCGCTCAGATAGTGTATATCAACTGTATACTAGGCTTAACACCGAGGTCCCAATCACTGCGCACAAGCAATAGGCTTTATAACCAAGGAGTGGTGTGTGCTCAATATGAATGAGATAAGCTAAGTAATCGAGAAGTGAATACGTGGGATGTTTGAGCTCTTATTTATAGGATTACCTGGCTAGGTTTCCAGCCCCCTGAGCTCCCCCATCTTAGTCGATCCACCCTCCTTCTATTGAGATCCTATCCGCCTCAATAGTCCTGAATCAGTGATTGTTCCAAGTTCAGAATCTCCTAGTGAGATCTTCTAGGGCGACAACATTATAAAAGTATAACTGGTGGCATAACTTGAGTTTATTTTCACTAAATAAATATTTATAAAGGAACGAAGAGTTTTAATCGTAATTAAATCTCAATTCGAAATTAGTAAAATAAAAAATTTACACAGATATTCGAAGATGATTTGCCTAAAGAAATAACTAAAGTCGGTATGAAAAAAGTCCACAACATGAGAAGATTGAAAGGCCTTTGATATGGTTATTAAAGGTTTTTGGACGCTGAAGATTCAAAATGAGAAGATTTTCGTTTTACCAAATGGACCAACGCCACAAGCCCACAACTCTGGCTCTGACTGTCATGACAAATAGAGTTCCGTTTTATAGTGAGTTTTAGGGAATATTGAAGAATCTTACTACTAAATTTTTTTATTACTAACTCACTATCTATCTAATTACCATTGGATCACCAATTTTTTTTTTCAAAAGCTTTTTAGCATTCTCTCTTTAATTCAATGGTGATTAGATAGATAGTAAATTAGTAGTAGAAAAATTTGGCAGTAACAATATCCTCCCTCATCTTTTGAACCTAAATTACTCATTAAAATACGGGTCAAGTTGGGTTGGTAAAAAAAAAAAAAAAAATTGCCTTCATATTTTTTATGAATTAAGTTGGTTTAAATTCCTCCACAAAAAAAAAGTTGGTTTAAATTCGTGAATTTGACATTGATTAAAAAATATTTTTTGCTTCTAAAATGTTAGAATTATGAAATTAAAAATTTATCATACCTAGCTCGTTTAAATTAAAACCAATGTATATGGTAAGTTCAATAAAAATTAATTTAACCTTTTTAAATAAATATAAAAAAATAAATAAAATAATAAGTCTTATTAAACTAACATAAGTTTAAAATAAACTAAAGTAACCCAATTATAAATAATAAATCGCATAAACCAAATAAGTTTATGTTACTAAATATATATAGCATATGAATTGATATACTCATTGACTTTAATATGGATTTTCCAAAAATACTTATCATCATTTAAGTGATCCATTAAATTATCATACAAAGCCATTTTTCAAAATAATTATTGACATATTGATTAAACATTCTGAGCTTCAAATCCTAACTCATATTAAATCACCGCAACAAAAATGTATTAACTTTCAATTTAAAGGACCATTAGTTATTTTGAATTTTATATTCAAACTCATACTGTTAATGTTTCAAAAACTAACTTATTAAGTTCTCTTAAAAATAACTGTTAAATGATATATCTATATATATGGGGCAGGATATTCTTACACTAGTGTAAGAATTAGAAGTCTTATACTCAATCTTGACCATTGATCAACTTGTATCCAATGGCTCATATTATTAAAAAATTTGAGCTGTTAGATATAAATGAAATTAACAGATAAGATTGCGAGTGTAACTTACACTGATGTAAAATAATCCTAACCATATATATATATATATATATATATATATAGGAAAAAATATTTCTACAACCACTTTAGATAAGGTTATGTACAGCCATCCCAAAACTACGTCGTTTTGATTAATGAAGGGTGTTTCTGTAATTTTAGGTGAATTAATGAATGGAGTTTCAGTAAAATTGATATGATAAAAAAATAAACAAAATTACGGAAACACCTTTCATTAATTCACGTAAGATTACAAAAATACCATTCATTAATCAAAACGGCTTAGTTTTGGAGGTAGCTGTAGATAACCTTATCTAAAGTGCTGTAGAAATGTTTATCCACACACACACACACACACACACACACACACACACACACACACACACACACACACACACACACACATATATATATATATAGTAAAAACATTTCTGCAGCCGCTTTACGTACAATAACGGCAGGTGTATGGTTATGATTCCCCACATTTAATTCTTTCATCCTTTGTATGGTTATGATTTCCCGCATTTAATGCTTTCAAATATATATATGACAAGTATTTGATTGATGCACATACAACAGCTTTCAAAAATATAAACCCCTATATATATATATATATATATATATATATATATATATATTAATAGTAAAATCATTTCTGCAGCCGATTTACGTACGATAACGATAGGTGTATGGTTATGATTGCCCATATTTAATGCTTTCATACTTTGTATGATTATGATTTCCCGCATTTAATGCTTCCAATTATATATATGACAAGTATTTGATTGATGCACGTACAACAACTGCAGAAATGTAATACCCATATATAATATGGGTCAGAATCATTTTACTCCGGTTTAAGTTACACTCTCAATTTTGTCCGTTGATCTCATTTATATCTAAGGGCTCTGATTTTTTAGTAATGTGAGCCATTGCATACAAGTGAAGCAATGGTCAAGATTGAGTGTAAGACTTCTAACTCTTACACCGGTATAAGAATCTCCTATATATATATATATATGGGTAGGATATTGTAACAACCAATTAGTGTTACTACCAATCAATTGCATTGTTAGATTGATTATGTTGATCCAATGGTTATATTTATTTCCATCTTTGTATGGTTATGATTTCCCATATTTAATATCCATTAAATATGTGAAATCATAACCATACTAAGGTGAAAATAAATTTAAAGTATTAAATATAGGAAATCATAACCATACAAAGATGAAAATAAATATAATCGTTTGATCAACATAATAGATATACAGTGAAATTAATTGGTAGTAACACTAATTGGTTGTTACAATATCCTTCTCCATATATATATGATAACCGTTAATTGACGGAAATCAACGGTGATAAAATATGGTTGTAAGATGTTGTAAAAAAAAGCTTGTAGGTATAACCTTCCTCTATATATATATATATATATATATATATATATATATATATATATATATATATATATATATATGGAAAACATTTTCTCATGTTGCATGAGAATTCAACTCTCATATTAGTGACCCTTCGATTTGCGTGCAAAGCTTTTCTTTTCTTTTTTTAATAAATATGGGGCCCACCACTAGTTGAGTCACAAAATGAGAATTGAATTATCATGCAACATGAGAAAATCAAATCCCTATATATATATATATATATATATATTAATATATATGAGGTAGGATCCTTTGACACTAGTGTCAAATTTGAAATTTGACAACTCATCTAAAAGTCATTAGATCAAAAAAGATCAATTATGTCATATGCTTACAAATCAGAGCCATTAATCTTTTCTAATCTAATAGCTCTCAGATAATGTGTCAAATTTTAAATTTAACACTGGTATCAAATGATCCTACCTTATATATATATATATATATATATATATATATATATAATAAATTGTGGGTGAGTTATGTGGGTTAAAGTTTTTCTAAGCCACTATCCAATTTCTAAGAATATATATTTTTTAATTCAACCTAACTAATTATGTGAAAATTCACTTGAGTTTTGGCTGATACAAGTCATATAACACTCATAAATGTCGAAAATGGATCCTGTAAGGTGAGTTTTTCACCTGACTTACTCAGATGAATTTTTTTTTATGTTTATATCTCTTTTCATAAAGATTAAAGGGATATGATATTGTTACTACGAAGTAATGTTATTACCAATGTCACAATTATATCTTAACCGTTGATTCCTGTCAATCAACGATTATCTTTTATTGCAAATTAACAATTAATTTATAAGTTTGATTTATAAAAATAATAATCGTTAATTACGAAACCAACGGTTAAGATATGATAATGACATTATTTGGTAGTAACAATATCCCATCTCAACATTAAATTAGATAACCTATAAGAAGTTATGAACATTTATAAGAGAGAGAGAGAGCTCATAACACCCAAATATGAGCATCCACTCGCTTTAATAACACATATGCATTAGTGTATGACAGATACAGGCACACTACTTCATGAATGTGCATTTAGTATCCTGAAGTTATCCATATTTTTTTTTCTTTCTATTTTAGTAAGCTTTAGAGAAAATCCTGGGGAGTAAGTTCCCTTTAAAACCATTAGGAATTGCTTAATGCATACATTACATTAAAAGTTAGATCCTAACGCAATGAGTGAGAGATAGATACCCTTCAGAATGAGAGAACCATAATAACTTTCACTTCAATGCTTCTCAGTTTAAAAAATTTGACATATCAATGTATTGCTTGATGACACATCTCACTCCTCACCCAACATTGATAGTACCCTCTCAACCATTCAAGGAACACAAAATTTCCTATCTCTTTGTAAGTGAAAAAAAGAGGTCCAACACATTACACACACACACACACAAAAGAAGTTTCCATATTGTAGCTGGCAGTGTTAGAGGTGAAACAGCTGTGGTTACTTAGAGTGGAGAAAATGGCCAAGAGATCAGATTTGGCACAGAAGTTGCTGGATGATCTTAGGCTAAGGAAAGAAAGAATGGCTGCATCTCAGAGGTCAAGCCATTCTCACCAACTTCCTTTAGGTAAGTTTCTATGTTAAGATTTGAACTTTCTATTAACTAGTCCTGTAGCCTTGTGAAGCTGAAATTTTGTTTGATATCCCCAAACATGCTTGAAACCAGAAATAAATACACTTGGCCAATTTTTTGTTCTGGTCACTTTGGATTGTAGTTTGCCTTGTCTTTGTGAAAAATTATTGATGCCTTGTGTTGTAATCAATCATTTAAAACATGTAATAGTTCAATACAAACTATGGATGCTTCCTCACTCTAACTGGAAGTGACAACTAAAATTTCTGGCTATTTATGTAAAAGCACTTTCTCTTTCTTTTTCTTTTTTTCCCAGATTTTCTTGGAAATCATCATTTAGTATTATCTTTATGCCACTTTCAATATGGAGTTACGATATCTGATCAGGCTTGCTAGCATAAAATTGTACTATTAACTAGAATTTTCAGATATGCAAAATAATTTATGCCATCTTATTTTATCAATTATGTACAAACAGATGCATATGCTTACTCCAAGCAAACATACAGAGGATCCAGAAGTACAAAAGCCAATGAAATTGTAAGTTATCGTATGTTTGAATATTCTGTGTACACATTGAAGCAGATAGAAAAAACTGTTATTTAAGGTCGGACGACCTTGGAGCAGCGGTAAGGTTGCTCTTTGTGACCGAAATGTTACAGGTTCGAATATGAAACACAGTCTCTTTGTAAAAATACAAGGATAAAACTGTGTACAATCGACCCTTACCCCTACTCTGGCAAGTCGGGGAGTTTTGTGTACCGGGATTTTCCCTTTTTAGTTAAATTGTCTCATGTTCTGCAGGTTACTTCCAGAACTGGGGACATGCTCAGTAGGTCTAGCAAATGTCAAGGGTCAGCAAGAAATGGAGGAGTTTCAAATCAGATTGTTCCATATGGGAAAGGTCAAAGCTCATTGAAAATGAATGATATGTCTCTAGACCTGGCTTTTGCTTTTGAGAATGGAGGGAAACTAAGTAAAGCTGATTCTTCTCCTAATAGTTCCACTATGGCTTTCCTTCACCAAATTAAAAGGGGAACAATGGAATTCAGCATGGTGGAAAGACAAAGCAATTTGGTTAGGAAACAAGCTTCAACTAACCACTTCCAGGCTCTTTCCCCTATGCAGATAAATCAGATATCCAAAGGTGCACAGAAACTAAACCAGATATTGAGAGCTAGCTCCAATGATCTTAACATAGACAGATATTCAATAGAATTTGCAAAGGAACTATTTCAAGGAGCTATCAATTTGGAAGAGTCCCTCCGGATGCTAGTAGACATGCAGAAAAGTTCAGAGTCTATGATTTCTCCACAGAGGAAAAGTAGGATCACACTGTTAGAGGAGGGTGGTGATGATGATGATGACAAAACAATCAAAATTTCTGAGCAAAAGCAATTGGCAAGAACAACTTTCTCCCTTGACAAGTCTTCCAGACATACTCTTATGCAGAGACAAATTATTGTTAATTACTCTAATGAAGGTAAAAACTCAAATAACAAAAAGCAAGATGGGAAAACTTCAAAAGCTTCTCTGAAGCTACCAGCTAGCTCTAGCTCTGACATTAAGAATCTCAAAGCCAATTCAGAACAAAAAAAGCAGTTAGCCTCACTGCAATCCAACCCAGAAAAGGGCAAGATTCCAAATGTAATAGCCAAATTAATGGGGCTGGATAACCTTCCGGAGAAGGTGGAATTGAAACACATGCCACAGAAGGATTCAGGTTATACACAGAAAATTGGAGGAAATCATGGAATGACATCTCAGCGTACAACAAGAGAGAGCACCAAGAAGACTGAACATAACAAACAAACAACACAGAAATTGGTAGCAGTGGAAAAGCAAAAAGTGATAGAAGCCTTCAACATGCCTGCAACTCAGGAAGAGGAGCTCATGTTTGGTGCTAATAAAAAATTGCTCATTCAAAAGGCCAGTTCTGAGGTACTTGTGCATAATGAAAAACCACTGAGGAGAGACCTGGATGGAATAAAATCATTGAAAGGCTTTGAGAAGCATTATAGTGCTGCTCAAATGACACTTGTTACTGAAAGTCAAAAGACTTTTTGGGGGAAAGGAAGAAAACAGGATCATGCTAATATCAGGGAACAAAAAACCACAGTAAAGGGCAGAACCAATGATCGAACTCTAAATAATATGCTGGCCAAGCAGGAAGAAGTGAATGAAAGATCAGAAGTTAAATCTTCATTGCTGGAAGAAAAAGAAATCAATGGAAGTAATATTCAATTGGTAACAAGACACACAAACAAGCACACCGTGAACTATCAAAAGAAGTCCCAGAATCATCTTGGAGTTCAAAACTCAGACACCCTCTCCAAATGCAGGTTTCAAGCAGAAAAACATCATAGAGAACAGTGGATCCAGCAGATGGAAAAGAAAATGTTACTGGCGATACCAAAAGGAGGGAGTGAATTGGCATCCAAAAATTCATCAATACCCCATGATAGATTCGTCAATTCTCAGAAGCAGCAGCAAAACCAAGCTACATCATTTAAGAAAATATTTGCAGCAAATGTAGATGATATGAATATGAAACCAGAAGGATTTTTATGTAGCTACTATGATGATCTAGTCAGACATGAATCCTCCAATGACACCAAGAAAGTAAAAGACATGATCAATAGGAAGTCAGGTGGGATGATAACACTGGTGGATGAAGAAAGTGTTCATAAACTGGCCAACATAAAGGTAAACAATACCAAAAGGCAAAACGTTGGCATACCTGGGAAGATTGGTGAAGTGTTGAATGTAAAAAACCGAAGAAAGCATTTTATAAAGCAAGTAAAACAACAGAAAGAAGCAGAAGCAGAAGCACGCATAATTAGCTCTAATGAATCAGTAGTTGCTGCTGAAACACTAGATGAGAGACACCAACCACATAAAGAAGCTGAACTACCTCCTACATTATACAGTTCTGATGGTGGAGAACTCCATAGCCTACAAGGACAAGTTGCTTTAGCTTCAAATGACTTGGTAAGTTCTTTTTTACTATGATCTAAAATTGTTTCATATGATAGTAACAAACAATAGAAGAAAAAAGAATTCTCTACTAACAGGGATTCTCGCAACACTAAAGTTTATTGCAAGCAAACATAAACCTTGCTGGATATGCTGCAGGAACAATATTTGCATTCAGTGTCGACCAATGATTTGCAAGGTCATGCTGCTCCATTGACTGCAGATGAAGAACTCAAGACTGCTGAAAGTGCATTAAATACAAAAAATGGTGAGTTCAAGTTTTCTTTCTCAGCTTAGCAGAAGCATGGCTCAAAAAAGGCCAACATCTATCATCGAGCATTGATAAGCCTTACCCTTATTATATAGTCACCATTTCAACATAAGGAAAAAAATAAAAATAACCACCTTAAATCAACAGAAACAACAACAGCACTTTAGAATCTGTGTCTCATATTTTTTTTATATTGTTTTTCCTTTTGGTCACAACACATAATTCTTCACCCAATTTGTACATGTGAATATATTGCTTTCAATTTAGCTTTACAAAGTAAGATATTGCTATTAAAAATATAGATTGAATGATACAAGCAAAGTATTAGATTTTACTTCCATTTTTTAATATCACAGGAATCCAAGAAGACAGAACGGCTATTACAAACCACTCACAACTACAAGATCAAAATATTTCAGAAAAAAGAATTCAAGAGCCACTAACAGAAAGCGAAAACTGCCTCAAGTGGATCTTGGCAATGAGTCAATCATTCCTCAACACTGCAGAAGCACTTTTCAGATTCAACATTCCGTTCAGCATTCTTCAAGGTGTTGTTCAGGACAATCAAGGCAAAGACAGCAAGCTCATATTAGACTGTGGCTATGAGGTGATGAAACGAAAGGGGATACAGGAAGAACTCAAAGTTTATCCTTGCTCCAAGATATCAATCAGTAACACAATTAACATAAGATCCTTAGATGACTTGGTTAAAAAGCTTAATAAAGACATGGAGAAGCTTAAATTCTATGGAAGGAACAGAAGTTCCCTAGCTGATGTTGAGGACTACCTACCTAAAATGCTTGAACATGATGTCTACAATAGAGATCCAGACATAAACTGTATGTGGGGTTTCAGTTGGAATGAGGAGACATTTGCATTTATGGAAAAATGTGATGTTATAAGGGATATGGAAAAGCTTACCCTTAATGTACTTCTGGATGAGATCACTGCAGATCTTTTGCTTGTTCAAGGAGGACTGAAAATGACAACCATTGATAACTAGCTGCTGCTTTAATTATTAGGGTGAGAGAGGCCATGAAGAAGAGATTTTCTATATGGAACAATTAGTTGATAAGCAACTCTATCGTTGTAGGACCTACTGAAAATCCTTTGTAGTTCATCTTTGAAGGTATTATTACATTGACATTGAAGAATCATATTATCACAACAATCATTGAACATAGACGCTATCAGTTCAATTTTCAATTATTACGTATGGTCATCAGACAACAACATACTTTTATTCATTATGGCACAAGTGTAAACATTATTACATGTACTGCTATAAAATTAATAAAGATTTTCTCAAGTCAATTCAACTACAACTAAGCAGTGTAATATAGTATACTAGATATAAGTCCTAAAGCTCATTCACTTTCTTCTTTGAAATCCAATATATCATATAACGTAGGAGACACAACTTCTAAAGAATCAAATATGAACACATAAAAATAAAAGAGGTTAGATTCAAACAAACTTCTGCGGAAACTCATCAAATGCATTATCCTCCTGTAAAAGTGCATCAGTAGCTAATATAGAATGACTTTATTTGTTTATCAGTTCAGTTTATTGATGTAGAAAAAAATAACTACTTTGTAAAAGTAGTTACCCCAAAAATCTTTATGATAACGCTACAATACGAAGGGCAATAAATAGAAGTTTTAGATTAAAATAACAGGAAGCTGTAGAATACAACAATATAATACAGAATTATACATACTCATGGCCACAAATCTAGGCTTCTGGTTCACTAAAACTTTCAGGGCCTACTCGTGACTGTTTCCTAAGCCCTACTAACATAATAGAACTCCAACAATTCTTAGTGCATCAGAGTGCAACAGCAGCCTCTTGAACTAGAGGCTGGGTAACATGCACAAAATGCTCGGCTTCCCTCTCCACCTGCTCCCAACACTTATGGGTACTTTTCCCTTCTTTCATCTTCTTCACAAATGCCACAAATTTCCTCCAGTTATCTGGTTGAAACAATTGCTGGTTCATCCTCAGGTATGTGAATGCACACATCTCTGTGTCATCTGGGTTACCATCATCAACATTCAACTGTGATGCCTTTATTATCTGCTCATGTGCATAGTCATCATACCGTGGCAATGCATTTTCGCCAGCAAGTGGTACCTGTGCCTTCTTCGTAGCTAAAGCCACTTGCTTCACGAGCTTCTCGGGTGCACAAAGAGCATCTTGTGGCTGCTCGTGATCACGCATCTCAATACACGTGAAATTGAAAATAGCACCATGGCGAGCCAGCATTTGAGCAATAGGGAGGTAACCATCACGGAAACGGGTGTTATAATATCCTGCTGTGAGCTCTGGAGCATGAGACCTAGTACCATAGTGCCAGTGAATACCAGCAACCTTCACTGATATCTTAACACCAGAGTTATCAAAGATTGACTTAGCTGATGAGAGAATCCTCTCACCATGGTCCAACAGCATCTGAGAGTACCAGGTGAGGAAAAATTCGCCATATGGACCATCCCAGCCTCCACCTTCTTTGCGGAAAAATTGTGTGTCTTCTGGCCAGTTGTTATAGTGACCAGCATCAGTAGGGCCTGTGCTTCCCCATTCTTGCTTACCCTGAGCTTCAGCTGCAGCTTTTAAGCTACTCAACATATACTGCACCATTACAAAGCAAAGTGTTAAAACAATCAAGTAAGAAAAGAGTACAGGAGAGAAAAAAAAATATAGACAATAAGTAGATATTTATATACCTTGTCAAAGCATTGGAAAGCACCAATTCCTGGGAATTTCCATGTCCCATTTTGCTCTGGGTATGAAGGGTAACGCAGTTCACCAGCTGGTCCCATCCCAACTTGGATTTCCTGAATCGTGCCAGTGAAAGAAGTTCAGGTAAGAAGATTTATTGCACAACAACAACAGCATTATATAAAAGAGCACTGAGAACCCACTTTACTAAGGTAGACAGAATCGTTAAAAAGGGCAATAGATATTTACCACAATAGTGTCACCAAGAAGGTGTTTGAAATTGTCTCTGAAAGCTCGCATGAAATCAGCATAACATTGAACTGGTGTTCGGCCCTTGAGTACTGGCAAAGTATCACATCCAAGTGATATATATTCATAGTTTCTTCTTCCCCATTGATCAGTATATGCTAGATCAGGATCTTTGTCAATTTCCTCCACAACCCATTTGGGCAAGGGAATACTGCACAACAAACAATCGGTAAGCCCATGAAGAAGACACCAGGTATTCAGACAGCAAGACTGATGGGAATAATATTATAAAATCAAACAAAAAAGGCAATTAAAAATCTAGATAGAAAATAAACTGGGCAATTGGACCAGTTCAGTTTTTTTTTAATTTTTTATCCTCCCATTTCTTTTGGGAGTGGACACATATCAACGTGTACTATTATGCCCATGTTGCATTAAATTCGGATCATATTATATGACATGAAGAAAATCCTTAAGAATGATACTTTTATCAATCTCGTCTCTACCTTACGAAGTTAATGTCATGTGCTCTAGCGGTCATGATCATGTTAGGGATAACCCTTACATAGCCATCGAAAACAATATTGTATATTAATTAATTTTAAAAGATATTTGTGGATCCAATTCAAAGTATTAACTAGCCCAACTAATAAAATATTCTTTTTGATAAATTAATTCTTGACCTAAACATAAAATTCATAGAGTCATCTGTACAAAACAAGTTAAGATCTTGGGTCCACTAACCTTAACCTAAACGTAGATCCCTAAAAGGCAAAAAAGCTAGATTACTTTTTGTAGCGATGCCGACGTGAATCAATACAAGTCCAACCTCACGTGGCCTCACTGTGAGCCACAAATAAAATAAGACTAGTTGTACCGTGATCACCACGCCACTTTGAATAATATTTTAAACGTTTTTTAAAAGATCAAAATGAACTTTCTATACAGGGGAAAATAGGGAAATGCATTTATCATTAAGATAAATTATATAATATTAAAAAAAAAATGAAAGAACCATTATTCAATAAATTTAACTTGTATTTTTTTTTAGATAAAGACTATTTATTTGTTATGTAACATGACAAATACATTTTTCGGTAAATATTTTACCATGTTGTAGAAAAACCCTCTTGTTATGGGTTCTTTATTTTTAATTTAAAAAGAAAAAAAAGAAAATAACAAATACAAAACCCATATAATAATCATTTAAAAAAACATAGAATAATACTAAAAAATAAATAACAAATACAAAACCCATATAATAATCATTTAAAAAAACATAGGAAAAAAAAAAGGAAAACTTCAAAAATTCTCTATGAATTTTCTTAATTAATTTTTTTTATCACTTACAGTAAAAGAATTTTAACTCAGGAGGGTGAATGATTCAAAAATTTTGCGGAAAGTTATAGGGGTTTGTTTTAAAGTTTTCCCAAAAAAAATTAAAAAAAATTAGAATCACTTTTATCCATTATTTTTATGAGTGTAAGAATAAAAAAATCAACTTCAGTTTTTAATCATAACAAAAAAAAGCACTAATATTTTAAATGACAAAAAATTACCTTGTTTGTCACAGTAAAAGAAAAAAGTTAAACTATAATAAAGTTGATTATTTTTCCCAAAATACAATGCCCAAGATTCAACTCCAAGTTCCAAATATACTCTTTCCTAGTCAAGTAGCTTCATTCCATAGAAAAGCTAATACTACATTTAGAAGCAAAATAATACAAAAGTCCAACCTCACATGGCCCCATGCTCTCCATCACAAAACCACACGCTTTACCCGCTTATTTTATTTTTCATAAAACTTATCGCAGAGTGCTCATCACGCCTTTCTTTTTTTCAATAATAATAATAATAATTATAATAATTCATTTATAAGAATTATGTTATAGGAAAAAATATTTGTGTTATGTTATAGAGATTCAATAATAATAATAATAATTCCCTTCATTAAAATCATTAAACCCAAATAATAGTAACCACAAAATTGGATTTTATACAAAGAGTTCAAATCATACTAAATTTCTCCAAAATCAAATTGCAGCCCTCATGTTCGAATTCTTACCCTCTCCCCACCGGAGTGTTAGAACTCTCTATAATATAACAATAATAATAAATAATCTTTTGTTACCTATATTTAATTAATGGGTAAAGTATGTGTTATTAAATAAGATTATTTCATTTTAAGAGAGAAAAAGAAATAGTTAAAGAAAGAGAGAGTTCACCAAAAAGTGTGGGAATGAAAAGATATAAATTGTGTAAGTATAAATACTTTTCACTTAATTAATATGAAGTAACATCTATTAATATGAAGTAACATCACATAAACAGAAAAAAATCAAATAAAATAAAGTAACACAAACTACACATGAATATGAAATTTAATAACCATACCAAACTCCACTAATAATGATTTAAAAAAAAAAACTTCGAAGAAGAAGATGGAAGAAAAAACTCACGTGCAAGAGTCACCGACGTTACCGCCACATTGGTGGAAGGACATAACCGCTTGAACCTTGAGGCCATGCCTCTTCGCCATTTCTAAAATCTCAGCGAAACCGCCAAAGTTATAGTTTCCCGGCGAGTCCCTCTCCACCAGTCCCCACCACACGTCCATCATCACCCCTTCCACACCGGCGCTCTTCAGCGCCGCCATCGCCGCGTTCACCGCCTTCTTCCTGTTCACACCGTTCCCCATCGTCACGCTATCCAACGGCATCATCACATAAACCGGCACTCCCTTCCCCTCCACCTTCCCCTTCCCTCCAACTCCGTACTCCTTCTCTTCCTCCGTCGCCGTCGCAGCCTCCGTCGCGAACGCCTGGCACGCCACCGACAGATCCGGTCTGATTCCTCCCAGCACCGGCGACCTGCACGGGCTTAGCGGCGGCGATAACCCGTCCGCGTACGTTCCGTCCGACCTCCTCACCTTGCAACGTAGACTCGCCGCCGGCGACTTCCAAGCCGCCGTCGCGCTCATCGTCGCCGCGGACTCTCCCGACGTGGAATCCGACAGCACCGGAGCCCCGGCGAGGCTCCCGATCTGGTGAGTCATGCTAAATGCCATTTTCTTTTCCTTTCTTTCTCTTTAAATCAATTTTCCCGGAAAATAAAATATCTGAGAAAATAAAAATAGTAAAAATTAAAAATAAAAAATCTCTTGAACTTGTTTTCTCTGCTGTTCGGTTCGGTTTTAGTGGATCCAGTGAGAAATGGAAGCTGTGGCTGAAGCGAGTTTTATAGAGGGGGGAAAGAGGATAAGATTAAAATAATGTTACTTTAGATTTGACCGTTATTTTTGCGCCACGTGTCCTTTGATTGCGTGGAGGATTTAGGAACGGTTGAGGAGGAGACGGCTACGATCGCTGGATATGGTGTGAGGAATGGACGGTGGGATGGGGGTTGCGTGTGAAGCTTCCAGAAAACGCGGTACTCAGAAGATCCCTTCGTGAATAAAGGGATGACACGTGCAAGAAAGTGACTGCTCACGTGTCGTGACCGCACTTTCGGTTGTATACAACAACGTATAAGCCAAGAGAGAGATAAAAAGAAGAGGAAAAAGAAGAATCTCGTGAGATTTATAACTTGACACCTGTCACGCTAATGATCTATTTCAAAAGTATTATATTAGAATGAATTTATATATAATTTAATAACTATACATGAATTAGGAATGATATAAATTATTCTAAGACGTTTAATATCAACTATATATAGTTGTAGGTGTTTTTTTTGCTTAGAAGACTGAAAAGTTGACATCATTGAAGTTTACTGCAGAATGTATGTCCTATATTTTGGTCTTATATTTATTTGAAAAGTTATATTTATCATTGTTTTAAATTTATTATTTTTATTATCTGTTTGGTTATTATTCAATTAATTTAAAATTAAGGTTTAAAAAAAATTGTCATTAATTTTAACTTAATCTAACAATAATTAAATAAATAGTAAGTTTAAAATAATAATAGTCCTATTTTTATATATAACATTCCTCTTTTCTGTTTTGAAATATTGTATGTCCAATTTATTTGTTTCTTGCATCAATTTACTTTATTTCCCCCTTTTATTTACTTATTTGTGTTTCAGATCTAACTTGGATGTATTTGACTTTAGAATTTAATGATGGGAATGCAGATAATGCAAGTATGTTAGACTAGTAAGGAACTTGTTTAAATGATACTCCAGTGAGGAATTAATAAAATAACTGTTCCATGGGGAAATTTTAAACAGCGTTAGACGAATTTGAATGATAGAGGGAGCTCAGCTGCAGTAGCATAATCAATTGATAAGTGCACAATAATAAGTTATATCTGATGGGGACAGAAGCACATAAAATAGAAATGAGGAGAAATTTGAGTTTTAAAAGTTGATGTAATCAAGACTTCAAGAGTATAATCAATAAAGAAATTGATGAACAGAAAACGATGTAAAATTAAATGTAACATAAAAAATTGAAATCCACGTTATAAAAAAAAAAAAAAAATTGAAATCCAAGCCACAGTTAGATATAACTTGTCTTCTTTATAATGTCTAGAAGTAAATGATGATTGATTTCTCACATAGGATATGGTTTTATTAATATCATGTTAAATGAAATAGTTATTTCATGTCATAGAGATAAATTAATGGGCTTCACCACCTAAAAAAATAAAATAAAAGAAAAGAAAAAAGTGGCACAGTTATCGAATGATATATAAGAGAGAAAACTTAAGTCATGTGATATATAAGGGCGGATCTACATGGGGGACGTGCATGGGCGGCCGCCCCCTCTAAAATCTGGAAAAAAAAAATGTTTACATCCCCAAAAAAAATACATAGTTACTACTAGAAAAAAGAAATACTGTCGAATATTTTCGACGGAAAAATAATTCCGTCGAAAATGTTTGAAAAAATAAAAGAAAAAGAAATTATATTTTGTGGATTTTTTTGACGGAATTACGATTCGTCGAAGATTTTCGACAGAAAATGAATTCCGTCGAAATTTAAAAAAGAAAAGAAAAAAAAATTATATTTTTTGAATTTTTCGACGGAATTTCGATTCCGTCGAAGATTTTCGACGGAAAAGGAATTCCGTCGAAATCTTTTGAAAAAAAAAATAAAAGAAAAAGAAATTACATTTTTGAATTTTTGAACGGAATTTTGATTCCGTCGAAGATTTTCGACTGAAAATGAATTCCGTCGAAAATTTTTGAAAAAAAATAAAAGAAAAAGAAATTATATTTTGTAGATTTTTCGACGGAATTTTGATTCCGTCGAAAACTTTTGAAAAAAATAAAAGAAAAAGAAATTATATTTTGTGGATTTCTCGACGGAATTTTGATTCCTCATCGAAATCTTTTGAAAAAAAAATAAAAGAAAAAAAATTATATTTTGTGAATTTTTCGACCGAATTTCGATTCCGTCGAAGATTTTCGACGGAAAATGAATTCCGTCGAAAACTTCTGGAAAAAAAATAAAAGAAACAAAAAATTGTATTTTGTGGACTTTTAGACGGAATTTCGATTCCGTCGAAGATTTTCGACGGAAAAGGAATTTCGTCGAAATCTTTTGAAAAAAATAAATAAAGAACACATGATAGTGCTTTTGCCTCACATATACAACTCCTTCATGTAAATGACAAGGTCTTAAATTGATGACTACCTAGAAAAATTTAAACCTGCAGGTCATTAAGAAAAATTTAAACCCTGCAAGACATCCAAACACCACAAGTGCAGATGATCATGACGACGAAGATGACGAAGACTTCATCAAAATGAAGATGAAGAAATTGATCAAGCTGAGACCGGTGATATGGACTATTGTACATAGACTCTTTTGATCAGTATATGAAAGGGATTTTTGTATATATATGTCCCTTTTGATTAATATATGTCTTTCATATATGTACATATAAGACTCTTTTGAGTAGTATATGATGAGAAACTTTGTACACATAATTATATTAAGATCATATGATTTTGATATGTTATTCCCTTTCATTATATTTGTTTATCAGGATTAAAACATAAATCGGTATTAATTTTGTTGAGAGAAATTAAAAAAAATTCAGCCTTAAAAGCAATTCCGTCGACAATTGAGACAATAGTTTTCGACGAAATTTCATTAATTTTTCATCGAAATTTTTTGACGGGATTTGTTTTCCGTCGAAAATCATTACAAGATTTTTCGACGGAATTTCATTCATTTTCCGTCGAAATTTTTTGACGGAATTTGTTTTCCGTCGATAATAATTACAAGATTTTTCGACAGAATTTCATTCATTTTCCGTTGAAAATTTCGACGGAATTTGTTTTCTGTCGAAAATTATTAAAAGATTTTTCGACGGAATTTCATTCATTTTCCGTCAAAATTTTTTGACGGAATTTGTTTTCCGTCGAAAATTATTACAAGATTTTTCGACGGAATTTCATTCATTTTCCGTCGAAAATCTTCGACGGAATTTATTTTCCGTCGAAGATTATTACAAGATTTTTCGACGGAATTTCATTCATTTTCCGTCGAAAAATTTCGACGGACCTATTTTTTCCGTCGAAATTTTCCACAAAAATTATTCCGTCGGATTTTTTCGACGGAATCTCTAATTCCGTCGAAAAAATTGTTACCCACGAAGACATATTCCACGGCTTCATTTTCGACGGAATTTTAATCATTTTCAACGGAATTTTTCCGTCGAAAAAAAAGCATTTTCTAGTAGTGAGTATGTTTCATTTTTCATAATTGGTTGGTTACTTTAACAAAACTAGCATTGTGTGTGCCCTTTGGATCTGAAATGAGTTGCATTGATTTCATCTTGTTGATGATCAGTACAGTGTTTTTGTTCAAAGCTTTCAATTTCACTTTCTGAGTCTCCTTCTTTTGCTTCATTTGATACCCAAAATCTGTTACCATGAAAAAGAAGCTTGATACCCATTCTCCTGTTGAGAGTATTTTCACTTTCTCTTTGTAAAGTTTTGATCTTTTTGTAGTTTTATGTTGTTCGAATGCTCAAAACCCAGAAGAAAGTGAAAGAAAAAAAATGGGTATAAAGTACTTGTAGTTTGCAATAATTTTTGAAATTTATTTGTTTAGCTTTATGGTGCTTGATAATTGAAGTAGATGGGTTTGTAGTGATGTGGGCATTTTATGGAACTTTATGATGTTAGTTTTAGGTGCTTGCCTAATTTGGGTTCTACGAGCTTCCTCTCTTTTTGGATTTATTTTAGTTATGTGATTATATTTAGGGATTTGATTTTCTCATGTTACATGAGAATTCAATTCTCATGTTGTGACTCAACTAGTGGTGGGTCCCACATTTATTAAAAAAGAAAAAAGAAAAGAAAAGTTTTGCACGCAAATCGAAGGGTCACAGCATGAGAATTCAATTCTAATGTAACATGAGAAAATGTTTTCCCTTATATATTTGTTATTAAAATTATTTAATGAATGCATCTCTTGAGATCCTTGTACATGTTTTTTGGTCTAAGATTGTGATTCTCCTACTTTTCATATGTTGACATGACATATGACAATGAAATAATCTATGTTAAATTCGTCAATTTAATATACTTGTTAAATTATGTTTTATTTAAAATTCTATAAGTTGGATTTATTAAAATTTTCGCCCCCCTTCATATGATTTTCTGGATCCGCCACTGGTGATATAAGAATAGTTTTTCCCATAAAATACTACCAAAATTTTCTACTGCCAACTTACTACCTATCTAATCACCATTGGATCAAAATTTTCTCTTTTATTCAAAAACTTTTTAACATTCTCTCTCTTTGATTCAATGGTGATTAGATGGGTAGTAAGTTAGTAGTAGAAAATTTTGATAGTAAGAATATCCTCCGTCTAAAATATATACCTTTATTTATTGATGACACTTTTCAACAAATAGTACTCGCGGATGTAACATTTGTTTGAATTATGGGTTTTATATTTCTCATTTAACATGAGAATTCAAACTTTCCTACACACCCTTCGATTTTCGTGCTGACATAGGTCCTATATCTAATTTTTTCTAACACATGGGTCCCACATGCTTTTTATCTCTACAACATGAGGTTTCAATTCGCATTTAACATGAGAAATATAAAATCCTTGAATTATTGCACAAAATGAATATATGATGAATGCAAAGATTTCATATAGGGTTTTATAATTCTCATGTCGAAGGAGAATTGAAATCTCATGTTGTAGAGACAAAAAACATGTGGGACCCATGTGTTAGAAAAAATTATATGTAGGACCCATGTCAGCACGGAGATCAAATGGTGTGTAGGAAAATTGTAATTCTCATGTTGAATGAGAATTATAAAACCCTTTCATACAATGTTTTGATAGAATCCCGGTAAAGGAGGAAAATAAAAAAAGGGTTTTATAATTCTCAATTAATATGAGAATTGAAATCTTCTTATATATTCTTCGATTTCCGTGCTGATGTAGGTTTACACATAATTTTTTTCTAACATATGATCCCACATACTTTTTATATCTATCAAATGAGATTTCAATTCTCATGTTACATAAAAATTATAAAACCCATAAAAAACTGACTGATTTATTTTGATTTCCTTTAATACTTATAAGGGTTTTATAATTCTCATGTTGAAGGAGAATTGAAATCTCATGTTGTAGAGATAAAAAGCACGTAGGACCCATGTGTTAGAAAAAACTATATGTAGGACCCATGTCAGCACGGAAATCGAAGGGTGTGTAGGAAAATTGTAATTCTCATGTTGAATGAGAATTATAAAACCCTACTTATAAACGATGAATGATACATGTTTGACAGTGAAAAATCATTTCTATTAGACGGTGATTAATTATATTTGTTCGACAATGTAAAGGCACTTATCTTTACACTCAACTAATTCTATAAAAATTCTAACATTATCATATACTTATATGGTATATTGTAAAAAAAATATATATATATAATAAATAAAAATAAGAAAAATAAATAGAATAAAATATAAAAATTTTATTTTATAATATCTATTAATACATACTCTATTAATAGAGCAATTTAGGGAGACAAAATTTTGAAGAGTTAAATCGGTTTCTCTTTTCCTTCAAAAATGGGATTACAAATCTAGTGATCATTTTATACGAAAAATTCATCCATAAAATTTTCACAAGTGTGTGTTCAGCTTTATGAACAAATCAAGACCTAACTATTTGAAGGAAACATCTTTCATAGAGGAAATTGGACTTGCTAATGGAGGGTGAAGGGAGAGTAGCATCCAAAATTGGAGGTTAGCATTTGAAGTCATAATGGCAGAGGGTATCAAGGTAAGTATAGGTGTAACATTTGAAATTTTGTTTACCAATTTTCTTTCTTCTCTTATCCACTTCGTTCGTTTTACATTTATTACTTCATTTAAACATGATGAGACAAAATGAAATATGAAATTTTCTTTCCATTTCTCTTTTTCTTTTTTCTAAACCAGTTTGCATAAATTTTCACTTTCCAGCTAATTTAATATAGAGGAGGGATATTCTTATTACTAAAAATTTTTACTGCCAACTCACTATCTATTTAATCACCATTTTCAAAAAAAATTAGCATTCTCTCTTTGATCCAATGATGATTAGATAGCTAGTAAGTTGATAGTATAAAATTTTGGTAGTAAGAATATCCCTCTTTAATATAATGTGAGATTCAGTCATTTTTTTTTTTGCCTTTTTCCTGTATAATAGGGTCCATGGTGTTTGTGTGTATGTAGTAGGAGATCATTTATGTCCTGTTACATAAGAAAATATGCTCCAAAAAAAAAAACACTAGTTTTATAGTTGTTGAATCGCAATACGTATCGTGAATCGTTCGGCTGCTTTTTTGTATCGTAAATCGTGAATCGTATCGAATCGTAAGATTCAGAAACAAATTAAAAATAACTTTAAAATATATAATATCATATAAATCCAAATTAAAAAAAAAATCTAAATACCAAAATCCATAAGTAACCAAATCTAAAAAAAGTTTAATTTTTTAGTAAGTTTTTTCTTTTTCCTCGTCTTTTTCATATTGTCATCAATCAAATCATCTCTGTTTTTTTTAAAAAATAAACAAAATCTTAATTAATTTTAAAATAGTTTCATGTGAACGAACACATGTAAAAAAATAGCGAAGAAAGCGTAGTGGCAAAATCGTAAAATTGCACAACATTATGGGTGATTTCTCCACCCGTTTCACTTTTTTTATTTCTTTTTTCTTTTTTAAAATTTCATTTAGCTTGTTTCTGTTTTGAGCTCTCACTTCTCAGCCATAGACGACACTGTATTTCTTTTTTATGCTTTTGATAATTCCATTCTCCTTTCTGTCTCTAAAACTCACTTTCTCTCTCTTCTGCAACTGATTTTCCAGATCATAGTTTCTCACATTCTCCCGTTCTGATTTCCCACACTTCCTCGCGTGGATGTTCTTCTCCACCGCACTGACCTGAGCTCAGTGACCTCTCGATCACCGGAATCCGTGGAGTAACCCTTAGTTTCTCGATCGCTTCTTTACTCAGTAACCTAGCAGCTTGTGACGGTGGTAATCAGTGTCGGAGTTCACTTCGGAGCACGCTCTGCGCTGTATGAGCAACCTTTCATATAACAACATGTCGTTCCAAGCGACTGTTGAGTGTTTTTTTTTTGTTTTTTTTATATTTTGAATCGCGGAAAAATTTCGATTCACGATTCGGTTGCGAATCGTTCGATTCTACGATTCCAAATCACGATTCATGCCAAAAACTATTTGCTATTGCGATCCGTATCGATTTGACACTGTATCGTATCGCACGACACGTATCGCGTATCGTGCGATACTAACAACCATGGTTATAAGCAAAGTAACACTCGTTATGTGCTAGCATTTAATTATTGTTTAATTTTAAAAGGAAAATTTGTATGTGGATGCAAGTGAATGGATGATCTACAACAAAGTGTAGCTAATCAGATATTATACAACATAGGACTTCAATGTTTGAACTGATTGTGATGTATTAGCACGACTTAGACGCTTCTTCCTGTATCTCCATGCAACCTGAATTCGGGTTGCCGCAAGGGATCTCCAATAAGGTGAGTCATATCTAACATAATAAAATGATCAAATCATTTATATCAGAGCCATGGATTTGAAAACAGAAATTGGGTTTTCTACAAGTAAAATGACAAACTTGTGACATATATACTAAGGGCAATTCTTTCCTTTTATTTTCTTTTTTTGGGAAAGCATGATTTGGATCAAATGTGTTGTTATATCATATATCAACCACTCATTTTTGTTATGGACAAATATAATGGGTCTTGATGTTGGCTCCACAACAAAAGTCCTTATCTGAATATGAAGTATCAGTTATACCTAACAAATTCAGCCCAAGTCCATTCTCAGGTATAAAATCCTCTATAAAAAAAGGGATCCTCTATAAAAAAAAATGGTTTCATCCCATAGGTATACATTCTGAAACACCAATTTCCTCAGTGTTATTATGCACACATACCATCCCTATTGGCTCTGTGCCCTCTCATTGTGCACGGTGATTTGCATAATATGAAGTGTGATGATTATGGACAGCTCTTAATGAGAATGAACCATTGGAATCTAAGTAATATAGACAAGTCGTAGACATAATGGAACAAGATTATGCTAAACCATGAACCAAGATACAACAAAGGTTATGCTATTCATGAAAGACATGTAGTTAATTTTCATATTGGTAAGTCATAAAAATAAAATGCTCAATCAAGATTATGCTGCTGAACCATGAACCAAGATACAACAAAAACAAGGAGATGAATGACCTTAGGGATCCTTGAACACGTAGACTTCTCAAGAATCTCGTGAAAAGGCTTGTGACTTCTTCAAGATCTGCAGCTCGAAGTGAGAAAACCTCAACATTTGTTAAGCACTTTACTGTTCTGTTGCTAAGCAATCTCTGTCCCGGAAGCCTTACTTTTTTACCATCTGCAAGATCAACCATATTGATGAACCATGTTGTTTCAAATTTAGTAGTGAATCCAAGTTGTTGATTATTGCATACCTGTGCTAACAGAAGAATGTTCAAGATACCATGTTAGAAGTTCTTCACCACAAGCATCCCCTTCAGATAAGGGAAGTCCAATTCCATCTTCTTCAATGCTCTCCAATTTTCCACGTACAATAAAGACCATCTTCTCTACTAGACCACCCTGGGTCAAAATTCTACTTCCTTTGATGTATGTCTTTTGTCTTAGTCTTTCACAAATGGCATCTAAGATAGGCTCATCCATCATGGCAAAAATTCTAACCTGCCAATATTTTAGATCCTCATATATGCATACAAATTGATATATACACAGATAAAAGAAAAGTAAATTATTGTTTAGCTTTTGATTTATCATTGTTTTAGTTTCATAATGAACATGCATGAACAGACTTGGCCAAGATTATTCATTTTTAACTTCTCCAAGATTAACCCAGTTTTTTGAATATGGTAGGAAATATGGCCATACAACTGTTGAGATTATTTTGGAATTCATTGCATTTGATTATCCTGTATTGTCGAATTAAGTTTCCCCATAGAAAATATTCATTCTTCCTTTCTTGAGGATTTCGTAGGGACCAATCATACTTTCTTATGACAGAGTTGGGCTTTTTTTTTCTTCTCTTTTTTCATTCCACATTATTTTATTTTTTTGGGTAAGTATTCATTCCACATTATTAATTGATAAAGGATGCAGTCTTTGAACCCAACTTGAGGTTTGTGAATAGTATGGATTCATTCCTTCTTGTGACATTTTTCAATAGGGATACTAATATTGTAGAATATGAAAATCTTAAAGTAATCACTTCCAGAATGATTAAAATTTGTTCCCCAAAAGACAACTACGGTTTCATATGATTTTATTGGGGCTTAGAATTGTTGATTGGGTGTTAAGTATAATACTTTTGATTGGTTACTGTAACAGCCCCAATTCCTATAGCAGATATTGTCCGCTTTGCCCCCCTTCCGGGACTCACGGTTTTACGTTCTGGGGTTACCCCCAAAAGGCCTCCAGAGTGGCAGCGGAAGCTTAACCATCAGATATTGTCAGCTCTGTACAGACCCACCCCTTTCGGCGGCAGTACGCACGGTTTTGTTCCCCTCAGGATCTCGTCCCGGGAAGGCCTCCACTAGGAAAGGTATCAACATCCATATATATGGCATGCTTTGTTCTCCTTTCCAACCGATGTGGGACATTACATAATTAATGAAAGAAAAAATCATGAATGAAAGATCATCTTGTGATAAGATGATAAGGAAAAGGGGAAGTAATGAACAAGGTAACTTCGGGAACACAAGAAGAGTTCTCCAATAAATCCCTAGTTGATTGGATGAGTAGTTCTGTTGATTTTGAGGACAAAATCGCTAAAAAGGTGGGGTGAATATAATACCCCTAACTTAAATAATTTAATTAATTACTTTTAATTAAGTAATTAAGCATGTATTAGTGAGTAAAATTAAGAAGAAGGCTTAACTAAGTGAGTTGGGTAACTTTTGAGGTAAAAAGTGTACTTAGTGAAATTTAAGGGGTATAAATGGGTGTAGACAAAAGTACCCAAAATATAAAAATGGAAGTAGAAATATTCCTAGAAAAATACTTCAGACTTTTGGGTAAAGTTTGGTAATTAATGGAATTAAATATATAGATGAACCGATACCCACTTAACCTAAGTTAAGTGGCAAGCCACTTAAGAACCCTTATTTCCCCTCCCCTTTGTCGCGCAGGAGAAGAAAAAAGAGGGGAAAAGAAGAGAGGAAAAGAAGAGAGGGAAAAGAAGAGAAAGGGAAGAAGGAAAGGAGAAGGGGGAAAACCCTAGGGGGATCAAATCTTGATGGTTTTGTGTGATTCCAAAGTCTAAACCACTCCAAATCTTCCCCTCTTTCACAATCCTAGCTTGGATCTTAGTGGGGAGTTGTGTGGTTTGAGATATTTCCTTCCAAAGTTGCGACCCATGTGGAGAAATTGTGAGATTTGAGAGCTTCTACCTCCATGGAAGCTTGAGGAACCTTAACCCCTTGATTGTGCAACACTTGGTGGTAAGATTTCATCCTTTAAACTCTATTTTCATGAAGAATCCATGATTTAGGTTTTGGATGAATAGTATTTTGGGGGTTTATGATTATGTGATTGAATTGGATATGTTCTAGGAAGATTGAGGCCTATAGTATGTTGAGAAAAATGCTAGAAATGATAAATGAACGGTAGAAATGAGTTTAGATAGTCATTTAGTCATTGTTCAATATGTGGGGAAAATTCATGCTTGGGCTTATGGATGTTCTAGCATTTTGGGCAATTGATGAGTTGAATGATTGATTGTATCCCTTGTATTGATAGGGTTGAGGCAAGAGAATCAAGAGGAGCGACCAACCCTTGTGGTTGTGCTCAATTGAGGAAAGGAAAGCTTTGAGGAAAGTTGAAGAGCAAGGTAAACCTTTGGACCTTGGGATTGATCCCATTGAGTGTTCCACCATACTCCGTTGAGGAGAGATGGTTTATGAGATATGATATGTAATTATGATAGTAATTGTATGCTCATGCATTGATTCATGCATTGATACATGTTATGATTGATGAATGATTACTAGTTGATGTTGATTGTTGAAGAGTCATTGAGGAATGGTTATAGAGGTAGAAAAGAATGAATGAGGTAATGGTTGAGGATTGTGATTGAGGTTATGACTGATAGTATTATGATGAGGATGATTGGTAGGAACTTCCCTTGGAAACAGCCCTATGTGGATCTCCATGTGGTAAGAGCCTAAGAGAAACAGCCCTATGTGGATCTCTCTGGAGGTTCCTATGTTGAGGTTAAGGAATTCCCTTGGAAACAGCCCTATGTGGATCTCCATGTGGTAAGAATCTAAGAGAAACAGCCCTATGTGGACCTCTCTTGGAGGTTCCTAGATTGAGGTAAGGACTTCCCTTGGAAACAGCCCTATGTGGATCTCCATGTGGTAAGAGCCTAAGAGAAACAGCCCTATGTGGATCTCTCTTGGAGGTTCCTATGTTGAGGTTAAGGAATTCCCTTGGAAACAGCCCTATGTGGATCTCCATGTGGTAAGAATCTAAGAGAAACAGCCCTATGTGGATCTCTCTTGGAGGTTCCTAGATTGAGGTAAGGATTTCCCTTGGAAACAGCCCTATGTGGATCTCCATGTGGTAAGAGCCTAAGAGAAATAGCCCTTCGTGGATCTCTCTTGGAAGTCCAAGTAATGTTGATGGATAAGAATGTGTTGAATTGTTATGATTATGTGTACATCGAAAGTGAACCTTAGGGTGGAGTGATCTCCAAGGACCCCTGGTTTACTGTGATATATTCGTATATCTCATCCCGTGATGTGGGGCATCATTTCAGGTACTGATAGAGGTAAAGTTGACCGAGGCAAGAAGCATGAGTAGCTTGTACCTGATAGCTTGACATTTTGAGTTGCATGCCATTTAGAATTGCTATATGTATATTTTGATGTCACAATGATGTAATTGAGACCTGATGATGTTGTAATGTTGTAACTAATGAAGATATATGTAAGATGAGACGATATGCATGTTTCTCTTAGTGTATGAGTATCTAGAGAGACTAGAATTCATGTATTGAAAGGATTATATGATGTAAATTAAGTGAAAGAAAACCTTTGACTGAGAATTCAAGTAAGAGCCAACATACCCTGTCTTGTTGTCCAATTTTCGTATTCTATACCGATCGGCAAGTATACCAAGTAATAAAAGTGATGAAGTAGAGTATCGTCTCCACAGGGATTGTAGACCAAGTACTACAATAACCAGTCCCCTTAAGTTGAATAAATCCAAATAGGTGTGACAAATATTGTTGATTGATGAGAAAAATAAAACTAAAGGTAAAAACGTATTTTTAGGGTTTTCTGAAGAAAGAGATGAAGAAAGATTATATTATAAGAGTTGTGAAAACAATTGTGAAAAGATTGCAGTAAGAGTACGAACACCTGTCTGATCCCCACCTTGTAATCTGAATGTAAATTTACAAATGAATTACCCTTTTGATCAAATGATTCACCATCTTTTATTTAATTGGTTAAGCCCTAATCCCTTAGTGATCTTAACCTTATTAACCCTATTAGAACCCTAATTCCTTAGTGATTCCTTTTCAAGTTAATCATGCAATTCGGTGAATCTTTCGCGTTTGCGGTTCATGTAGCCTATCCCTAGTGCTTACATGAACAGCTATTTTCCTCCTGTTCGGGAATTAGGATCCCAATATCCCTATTGTGAATCCTAACCCTGGTGATCTGTTAGAATGATCAGATCTAAAAGAACAATGAGATGAAGAGCGAAGGAAAATAGATGCAGAAGGATAAACATATATAAATCAGATCCAAACTACAAGGGGTTCACATTCAGGGTTGTGACCCTTACCACAATACTAAGATCTAGCCAACCATATTCATGGCTGATCTCAAATACAATCCAACAAGAAAGTAAATTACAAGAATGAACGAAGAAAGAACGAAGAACAGCCTCCTCTCTCTACAATGGCGGTCTCTCTAGGTTTAGAATCAGTGCCTTATTCAGAATTGCACCTCCTTATTTATAAGACCAATATTTTATCTTTTATTCCAATTTTGCCCTTTGACAGTTCAGCTGTAGCTTTCATAACCCACGCTTGCAGCGTCAATCTCACGCTGTGAGCGTGGATGCCTCTGTAATCCCACGCTTGCAGCGTCAATCTCACGCTGTGAGCGTGGATGCCTCTGTAATCCCACGCTTGCAGCGTCAATCTCACGCTGTGAGCGTGGATGCCTCTGTAATCCCACGCTTGCAGCGTCAATCTCACGCTGTGAGCGTGGATGCCTCTGTAATCCCACGCTTGCAGCGTCAACTTCACGCTGTGAGCGTGGATCTTACCTTTGGCCAATCCTCATTTTCCTTCCAGATTTGTTTGTTTTTCCTGAAATTGAGCATAAAATCAGTTAAACACTCTTGAATGTGGAATTTAAGGATTACAATAAGAACTATTGCATTTTAGATGAGGAATAGTTCATTATTCTTCTCTTTTTGGCTTGAATTTACTTATGTGCTGGCGGCACATCAAACAATTCCCAGATTTGAACGTTGCTGTCCCCAGCAATGTAATGAATCAGAAGAGAAACAAGATGAATTCTGCAAAGAGACATCTGAACATATATATTTAAAGAATCTTAAACTGCTATGCATGTATAACTTCATGGCAAAGGTTTATAATAATACTTTTCAGTTTCATCAAGAATTTGGATCCCAGCTTGAATGTTTCTCGCTAACATGCATATTTTCGTCACTCAGTGTTTGAGGGTTCTGCACTCATTCCATCAATGTAGCAGTAATCTTTGAGGTTGAACATATTCTCAAATTCCTAAAAATAAGGAATCCATTTGCCATGCATCTACTGATCAAAAGGTCTTTGCAAGGTTGTAACTTGGCTTAGGCTAAGGTATGAATATTTGGGAAAGTGGCTAATTTTTACTGTATATGAGATTGAAACACTACTAGTTGTTCATGCTCAGACACAATTTCACTTAGTTTTTCCTTTTCTATTCATATTTTTCTTTTTCTTCTTTCTTCCTGACCTTTTCATGCTTTTTCCGTTGCTATGCAACTTTTCATTTTGTTCTTTTTCTCTTTGGTCTCAGCTTTTGTTTTTGTCATCACTTCAACTTCTATGGACTTTTTCCTTGAATTTTCTATAATAAGTGCTTCAATCTCATTCAAGGTATGTCAATAGGAAAAGAAGTCACATGTCTTATGGTTGAATTCAATAAGAAATAACAGGCTAAGGCTCAAATGGGCTAGCAATGGAAATTTCTTAGGACAGCTATTTGGCCAAGTAATTACAAGAAGGAATTGCCTTTATCATATCAGCCATGCATGCAAGCTAGAGAAACAATTCAAATTCAAGAAACCACTACAATGAGGTTCTCTAATTTCTATTTTCAGCTCAATCCTCTATGCTGTTTTTCAAACCAGGATCTAACTTCCAGAATTCACATCAGGCATTATCTTAGAAAGATTTACCATAAAGTAACTATACAGACAAGCAGACATCATTCTCAAATCATATGCACAAATGAATATTCACAGATATCATGTTTTTGATGACTCATTCCAATTTAAGACTTGAAGCAACATGTCAAACCTGAGATTGCTTGCTTTGGAATTCAAGTTTTTTTTTTTTTTTTATATTTGCAGAAATGAAATGAAATGATAAGGAAAACTAAAACTAAAATAAAACAGTAAAAGTGTTAAAAGTCTCCCTTTTGTATTCCACATTTAGCATGTCTCGCATATACAGCATGCGACCCAATTCCCAGATTTAGAACATTGTTGTCCTCAGCAACAACTATTTTAAGCACAAAGTTCGCATTCTGTCAACTGGAACATGCACACTTTTGTTAATCAACAAAACAGATTTTTATCCAAAGATATTGCATCAAAAGGGAAAATTCTTTCATCATACTGTCTTCCAACAAAATAAAATAAGCAAATTGACTTCAAAGCATTAAAACCACAAATAAAAATTGTTTTTGTTATTTTGAAAAGATAGAGGATCATCAGTAATCCTCCATGGTGTCATCATCGGCTGGGGGTGAAGAGTGTGGAGGCTGTGATCTGAAACTAGTGGTGTCAATCCCACGATCACTGCATAGTCTTTCAATCATGCCCCGCATGAGCCTCTGCTCAATCGTCATGTCTTGCATCTGACGATCCAATCTCTGAAGAAGGACCATTTCTGCAGAAGGTGCTGATGCAGATGCTGGAGCTGGTGGCGGTATTGGTTGCTGTTCACCCAAGGCACACGACGCCTTCCAGATGGAATGACGGTTGGACTCTGCCCTCATTGCATGGAAATTTGCTTGTGTAAGCTCCTTTTTTATTTTTACATCATTGGCCTCATCATCATCAATTTCCACCCCAGCTTCCAAGCAAAGTTGCTCTATCAAGGAGCTGTGGGCTAGATGGATCTCAGCCTTTTTCTGAGTGATGATGTAGACAATCCTCTCAGATAGTAGAGCGGCAATATCCAAATTCTCCTCACTCATGAGGGTATACAGCAGTGCCGCTCTCTCAACATTCACATCACTCATATTTGTAGATGCTATGATTGTGGAGTTGATAAATGTATGCCAGAACATTGCTTCAGGGTTCAGATCTATCCTTTCCAATTTCTCAGGTACCCCTGGATTTCCACTTTTTGTTTTCCATGTGGCATAGGGATGGGTGATTGCACTTTTGATTCTTTCAGCAATATCCGGCATATCCTCCCAATACAGTCCTGTTTCTTCAGAAGGTTGCATTCTGTTGTATGTCTGAGCAAAATAGCATGCTTTGCTCCTGTCAAAACTGGTGCCCAGAAATGTCTCTATTACTGCGGGAGAGAAAGAAATCTCATGTCCCTGTACCCAACTTTTCCTTGTTGAATTCACCATTTCTAAGTCAGCATTTGCACAAAACTCTTTGAGAATTGTACTTGAACTTGGACCAGCAAATCGCACCAATTTGTTCCACCTTCTTCTCTCAGCTGTTATCCTGATCGGACAATCACTATCCATAAAAACACTAATCTGTCTCTCATAAATGATCTTTTTAGGCACAAACCATTGATAGTACCGATCTTGAGCCTCAGGGGACAAGAACCTAGTGCTATCAAAAATGGAAGAAGAAGAGGTCTGAGGCCTCTTCGTGCCAGCAGCACTACTGTCGCCCGTCTTCTTCCCTGGGCCAGCTCCCTTTGTGGTTCTTTTGATTTGCTTGTCCTACACTCAGAAAAAATTCCAACATAGAATTCAAGCATGTTCATTTCAACATTGTAAGTACACAAACCCATATCCAGATGCATACGAATTCAAGCATATGCAATTTTTGTCATCTACCCATGCCCAAAGCTTGAAAGAAATCATTGGCACATAAACTTTTAATTGATCAAAGATATATTTGTACCAAATATCATATGCATTTACAGCTATTTGTGCTTTGACACATTCATACCAACACATTTCTTTGAGAAAAATAGAATCCTTGGATCATTTTCATATAAACACACAGAAAAAGAATTGATACATGGTATCTCTGAATCGTCAATTTGTATTTTTCACAAATAAGCAGATACTCATTCTATACAAACTACCACTCAAACATTCCATGTTAATTTGAGAGATCAACCATCAGATCCTTACAACTATCACTCATCACCATGGAATGTGTAAGTGATACAACCATGAAAGAAAAAAAATGAGATGATTAAGAATCATGAGAGTTACCTTTCCTCCAGCCATTTGAATTCAAAAATAGAAAACCTGATGTAAGTGGTGGTGCTACTGGCGGTGCACAGTGGTGGAGATGTGGTGGTCTTGATGGTGCTTGATTCACAAAGGATGGAAGGAAGGAAATGGTGATTTGGGATGGTGAGGAGAAGAGAAGAGAGGGAGAGGGAGAAGGAGAGAGTGACTGCGGTTTCTGTGGAGAGGGTGCTGAGAGTGAGAGAATGGGAGTGATGGGTGTGTGAGTGATTAGGGTTTTAAAAAAAAAACCACGACTCTTCAGCTTCACGCTGGAAGCGTGAAGCTTTCTGACTACTCACGCTTGTAGCGTGAACTTCACGCTATCAGCGTGGAGGTGTCTGTTCGCTGACGCTAACAGCGTGACGGTTGACGCTCTCAGCGTGGCGGTCACTGGAGTTTCACGCTCCAAGCGTGACGGTCTTCAGCACCTTCACGCTCACAGCGTGACGGTTCCTGCTTATTCACGCTCGAAGCGTGGATCTCACGCTATGAGCGTGAGACTTTCTGTTTTGTCACGCTGGAAGCGTGAAATTCACGCTGTCAGCGTGGAAACCATTTTTTTTTTTTTTTTAGAACATTACCCCTGTTGGGTTGCCTCCCAATGAGCGCTTGTTTAATGTCACGAGCCTGACAGTAATCATTTAAGATTTAGGAGAAGATAAAGGGACAGAAATTGTGTCCCTATAAATATCTCCACCATGATAAACTTTCAATCGACACCCATTGACCTTGAAAGGTCTTTCTGTGTTAAGAGGGGAAATCTCAACTGTCCCATATGGGAATATCTTTTTAATTACAAAAGGACCAGACCAACGAGACTTCAACTTACCCGGAAATAACCTTAATCGGGAGTTATATAAGAGTACCTGCTGTCCTGGCTTAAACTCCTTTGGCTGAATCCTTTTGTCATGCCATTTCTTTGTCTTTTCTTTATAAATTCTGGCATTCTCATAAGCTTCTAGCCTAAACTCATCCAACTCGTTCAATTGCAGCAATCTCTTAGCATTAACTTTTGAGGGCTCAAAATTTAAAAATTTAATAGCCCACAAAGCCCTATGCTCCAATTCTACAGGGAGATGACAGGATTTACCATAAACCAATTGGAATGGTGACATACCTATTGGTGTTTTGAACGCAGTCCGGTATGCCCAAAGTGCATCGTCCAGTTTCTTAATCCAATCCTTCCTTGAGTTATTCACTGTTTTTTCTAAAATCCTCTTCAGCTCTCTATTGGAGATTTCCACTTGTCCGCTGGTCTGGGGATGGTATGGTGTTGCCACCTTGTGAGTAACACCATATTTTGTAAGCAAACTTTCAAATTGCTTATTACAAAAATGGGTTCCTCCATCACTGATGATTGCACGAGGGACCCCAAAGCGGGTGAAAATATTCCTTCTTAAGAAGGAAATCACCACTCTTGCATCATTTGTGGGTGATGCAATTGCTTCTACCCACTTGGATACATAATCCACAGCCACCAAGATGTATTGATTTGAGTAAGACTTAGGAAATGGTCCCATGAAGTCAATTCCCCATACATCAAAAAGTTCCACTTCTAATATACAGTTGAGAGGCATCTCATCCTTTCGTGAAATATTCCCAGTTCTCTGGCATCTATCACACTTCTCCACAAAATTCCGTGTATCTTTAAAGATTGTTGGCCAATAATAGCCACTTTGCAATATTTTTTGCACGGTTCGGTTAGTTCCAAAATGACCCCCGTAATCAGATGCGTGGCAATGCCACAAAATATCCGATATCTCGAATTCAGCAACACACCTTCGAATAATACCATCAGCACATTGGAAATATAAAAATGGATTATCCCAATGGTACCTCCTTGCATCATGTAGGAATTTTTTCTTTTGTTGCCAAGTCAGATCATCTGGAATTGTACCAGCAGCTTTGTAATTTGCAAGATTTGCAAACCATGGATGCATTATTATTGCCATCACTTGTTCATCAGGGAAGAACTCATTGATCTCAACTTCAGGTCCTTCTTGTAATTGCTTATCTTGAATTCTTGACAGATGATCAGCAACTTTATTTTCCACTCCAATTTTGTCCCTAATTTCTAAATCAAACTCTTGAAACAAAAGCATCCATCGCAACAATCTTGGCTTTGCATCTTGCTTGCTCATTAAATGCTTAATAGCAGCATGATCAGTAAAAACAACAACTTTAGAGCCTATCAAGTAAGACCTAAATTTGTCCAATGCATAAACTACTGCAAGCATTTCTTTTTCAGTAGTGGCATAATTTGCTTGTGCCTCATTAAAGACTTTGCTTGCATAGTAAATAACATGTAACAATTTATTCTTACGCTGACCAAGGACTGCACCCATAGCGTATGCGCTCGCATCGCACATGAGTTCAAAAGGAAGATTCCAATCTGGTGCTATCAGAACTGGTGCTGTGGTTAGCTTTTCTTTTAATGCATTGAATGCATTAAGACAAGCTTCATCAAACAGAAACTCTTTGTCTTTTACCAACAGCTGGCTAAGAGGTTTTGCAATTTTCGAGAAATCCTTGATGAATCTTCGATAAAATCCTGCATGACCTAAAAAACTTCGCACCCCATTAATGTTAACGGGAGGAGGAAGTTTTTCAATAAGCATCAGCTTAGCCTTATCAACTTCGATGCCCTGTTTGGAAATCTTATGGCCCAATACTATGCCATCTTGTACCATAAAATAACATTTTTCCCAATTAAGCACTAAATTAGTTTCCTGACATCGCTTCAAAACCTTAGCTAAATTAACTAAGCATGAATCAAAGCAGGAACCAAACACAGAAAAATCATCCATGAAAACCTCTAAATATTTTTCTACCATATCAGAAAAGATAGAAAGCATACACCTTTGGAATGTTGCAGGTGCATTACAGAGGCCAAATGGCATTCTTCTATAAGCAAAGATTCCAAATGGGCATGTGAAAGCTGTCTTTTCCTGATCCTCTGG
>JAVKPL010013655.1:0-78905 GCA_032173675.1 Gastrolobium villosum | reverse complement strand
AAGTTTTAAGATGGAAAATGGATTCCGTCGAAGATTTTTGACGAAAAATGTATTCCGTCGAAAACGGATGAATAAAATAAATGCAAAAGAAATTGATTTTGTGATGTTTTTCGACGGAAAATGGATTCCGTAGAACATTTTTGACGGAAAATGGATTCCGTTGAAGATTTTTGACGGAAAATGAATTCCATCGAAAACGGATGAATAAAATAAATGCAAAAGAAATTGATTTTGTGAAGTTTTTCGACGGAAAATGGATTCCGTCGAAGATTTTTGACGGAAAATGAATTCCTTCGAAAATGGATGAATAAGATAAATGCAAAAGAAATTGATTATGTGAAGTTTTTCGACGGAAAATGGATTCCGTCGAAGATTTTTGACGGAAAATGAATTCCGTCGAAAATGGATGAATAAAATAAATGCAAAAGAAATTGATTTTGTGAAGTTTTTCGACGGAAAATGGACTCCGTCGAAGATTTTGGACGAAAAATGAATTCCGTCGAAAATGGATGAATAAAATAAATGCAAAAGAAATTGATTTTACGAAGTTTTTCGATGAAAAATGGATTCCGTCGAAGATTTTTGACGAAAATTGTATTCCGTCGAAAATGGATGAATAAAATAAATGCAAAAGAAACTGATTTTGTGAATTTTTTAAATGGAAAATAGATTCCGTCGAAGATTTTTGACGGAAAATGAATTCCGTCGAAAATGGATGAATAAAATAAATGCAAAAGAAATTGATTTTACGAAGTTTTTCGATGAAAAATGGATTCCGTCGAAGATTTTTGACGAAAAATGTATTCCGTCGAAAATGGATGAATAAAATAAATACAAAAGAAATTGATTTTGTGAATTTTTTAAATGGAAAATAGATTCCGTCGAAGATTTTTGACGGAAAATGAATTCCGTCGAAAATGGATGAAAAAAATAAATGCAAAAGAAATTGATTTTGTGAAGTTTTTAAACGGGAAATAGATTGCGTCGAAGATTTTGGACGGAAAAAGAATTCCGTCGAAAATGGATGAATAAAATAAATGCAAAAGAAATTGATTTTATGAAGTTTTTCGATGGAAAATGGATTCCGTCGAAGATTTTTGACGAAAAATGTATTCCGTCGAAAACGGATGAATAAAATAAATGCAAAAGAAATTTATTTTGTGATGTTTTTCGACGGAAAATGGATTCCGTTGAAGATTTTTGACGGAAAATGGATTCCGTCGAAGATTTTGGACGGCAAATGAATTCCATCGAAAACGGATGAATAAAATAAATGCAAAAGAAATTGATTTTGTGAAGTTTTTCGATGGAAAATGGATTCCGTCGAAGATTTTTGACGAAAAATGTATTCCGTCGAAAACGGATGAATAAAATAAATGCGAAAGAAATTGATTTTGTGATGTTTTTCGACGGAAAATGGATTCCGTAGAAGATTTTTGACGAAAAATGGATTCCGTCGAAGATTTTTGACGGATAAAATAAATGCAAAAGAAATTGATTTTGTGAAGTTTTTCGACGGAAAAAGAATTTCGTCGAAAATGGATTAATAAAATAAATGCAAAAGATTGATTTTGTGAAGTTTTTAGACGAAAAATGGATTCCGTCGAAGTTTTTTGATGGAAAATGAATTCCGTCGAAAATGGATGAATAAAATAAATGCAAAAGAAATTGATTATGTGAATTTTTTAAATGGAAAATAGATTCCGTCGAAGATTTTGGACGGAAAAAGAATTCCGTCGAAAATGGATGAAAAAAATAAATGCAAAAGAAATTGATTTTATGAAGTTTTTCTATGGAAAATGGATTCCGTCGAAGATTTTTGACGAAAAATGTATTCCGTCGAAAACGGATGAATAAAATAAATGCAAAAGAAATTGATTTTGTGAACATTTTTTACGGAAAATGAATTCCGTCGAAAATGGATGAATAAAATAAATGCAAAAGAAACTGATTTTGTGAAGTTTTTCGACGAAAAATGGATTCCGTCGAAGATTTTTGACGGAAAATGAATTCCGTCGAAAATGGATGAATAAAATAAATGCAAAAGAAATTGATTTTGTGAATTTTTTAAACGGAAAATAGATTCCGTCGAAGATTTTGGACGGAAAATGAATTCCGTCGAAAATGGATGAATAAAATAAATGCAAAAGAAATTGATTTTGTGAATTTTTTAAACGGAAAATAGATTCCGTCGAAGATTTTAAATGCAAAAGAAATTGATTTTGTGAAGTTTTTCGGAAAATGAATTCCGTCGAAAATGGATGAATAAAATAAATGCAAAAGAAATTGATTTTATGAAGTTTTTCAATGGAAAATGGATTCCGTCGAAGATTTTTGACGAAAAATGTATTCCGTCGAAAACGGATGAATAAAATAAATGCAGAATAAAATAAATGCAAAAGAAATTGATTTTGTGAAGTTTTTCGTCGGAAAATGGATTCCGACGAAGATTTTTGACGGAAAATGAATTCCGTCGAAAATTTTTTGTGAAGTTTTAAGATGGAAAATGGATTCCGTCGAAGATTTTTGAAAAAATGTATTCCGTCGAAAACGGATAATAAATGCAAAAGAAATTGATTTTGTGATGTTTTTCGACGGAAAATGGATTCCGTTGACGGAAAATGGAATTCCGTCGAAAATGGATTTGATTTTGTGAAGTTTTTCGACGGAAAATGGATTCCGTCCATTCCGAAAACGGATGAATAAAATAAATGCAAAAGAAATTGATTTTGTGAAGTTTTTCGACGGAAAATGGATTCCGTCGAAGATTTTTGACGGAAAATGAATTCCGTCGAAAATGGATGAATAAAATAAATGCAAAAGAAATTGATTTTGTGAAGTTTTTCGACGGAAAATGGATTCCGTCGAAGATTTTTGACGAAAAATGAATTCCGTCGAAAATGGATGAATAAAATAAATGCAAAAGAAATTGATTTTATGAAGTTTTTCGATGAAAAATGGATTCCGTCGAAGATTTTTGACGAAAAATGTATTCCGTCGAAAATGGATGAATAAAATAAATGCAAAAGAAATGATTTTGTGAATTTTTTAAATGGAAAATAGATTCCGTCGAAGATTTTTGACGGAAAATGAATTCCGTCGAAAATGGATGAATAAAATAAATGCAAAAGAAATTGATTTTACGAAGTTTTTCGATGAAAAATGGATTCCGTCGAAGATTTTTGACGAAAAATGTATTCCGTCGAAAATGGATGAATAAAATAAATGCAAAAGAAATTGATTTTGTGAATTTTTTAAATGGAAAATAGATTCCGTCGAAGATTTTTGACGGAAAATGAATTCCGTCGAAAATGGATGAAAAAAATAAATGCAAAAGAAATTGATTTTGTGAAGTTTTTAAACGGAAAATAGATTCCGTCGAAGATTTTGGACGGAAAATGAATTCCGTCGAAAATGGATGAATAAAATAAATGCAAAAGAAATTGATTTTATGAAGTTTTTCGATGGAAAACGGATTCCGTCGAAAATGGATGAATAAAATAAATGCAAAAGAATTGATTTTGTGATGTTTTTCGACGGAAAATGGATTCCGTCAGAAGATTTTTAAATGCAAAAGAAATTGATTTTGTTTGTGAAAAAATGGATTCCGTCGAAGATTTTTTTGACGGAAAATGAATTCCGTCGAAAATGGATGAATAAAATAAATGCAAAAGAAATTGATTTTATGAAGTTTTTCGATGGAAAATGGATTCCGTCGAAGATTTTTGACGAAAAATGTATTCCGTCGAAAACGGATGAATAAAATAAATGCAAAAGAAATTGATTTTGTGATGTTTTTCGACGGAAAATGGATTCCGTAGAAGATTTTTGACGGAAAATGGATTCCGTTGAATAAAATAAATGCAAAAGAAATTGATTTTTGAAGTTTTTCGACGGAAAATGGATTCCGTAGAAGATTTTTGACGGAAAATGGAAAGATTTTTGACGGAAAATGAATTCCTTCGAAAATGGATGAATAAAATAAATGCAAAAGAAATTGATTTTGTGAAGTTTTTCGACGGAAAATGGATTCCGTCAAAAGAAATTGATTTTGTGACGGAAAATGAATTCCGTCGAAAATGGATGAATAAAATAAATGCAAAAGAAATTGATTTTGTGAAGTTTTTCGACGGAAAATGGATTCCGTCGAAGATTTTTGACGAAAAATGAATTCCGTCGAAAATGGATGAATAAAATAAATGCAAAAGAAATTGATTTTGGGAAGTTTTTCGATGAAAAATGGATTCCGTCGAAGATTTTTGACGAAAAATGTATTCCGTCGAAAATGGATGAATAAAATAAATGCAAAAGAAACTGATTTTGTGAATTTTTTAAATGGAAAATAGATTCCGTCGAAGATTTTTGACGGAAAATGAATTCCGTCGAAAATGGATGAATAAAATAAATGCAAAAGAAATTGATTTTACGAAGTTTTTCGATGAAAAATGGATTCCGTCGAAGATTTTTGACGAAAAATGTATTCCGTCGAAAATGGATGAATAAAATAAATGCAAAAGAAATTGATTTTGTGAATTTTTTAAATGGAAAATAGATTCCGTCGAAGATTTTTGACGGAAAATGAATTCCGTCGAAAATGGATGAAAAAAATAAATGCAAAAGAAATTGATTTTGTGAAGTTTTTAAACGGGAAATAGATTGCGTCGAAGATTTTGGACGGAAAAAGAATTCCGTCGAAAATGGATGAATAAAATAAATGCAAAAGAAATTGATTTTATGAAGTTTTTCGATGGAAAATGGATTCCGTCGAAGATTTTTGACGAAAAATGTATTCCGTCGAAAACGGATGAATAAAATAAATGCAAAAGAAATTTATTTTGTGATGTTTTTCAACGGAAAATGGATTCCGCAGAAGATTTTTGGAGGAAAATGGATTCCGTCGAAGATTTTTGACGGCAAATGAATTCCATCGAAAACGGATGAATAAAATAAATGCAAAAGAAATTGATTTTGTGAAGTTTTTCGATGGAAAATGGATTCCGTCGAAGATTTTTGACGAAAAATGTATTCCGTCGAAAACGGATGAATAAAATAAATGCGAAAGAAATTGATTTTGTGATGTTTTTCGACGGAAAATGGATTCCGTAGAAGATTTTTGACGAAAAATGGATTCCGTCGAAGATTTTTGACGGCAAATGAATTCCATCGAAAACCGATGAATAAAATAAATGCAAAAGAAATTGATTTTGTGAAGTTTTTCGACGGAAAAAGAATTTCGTCGAAAATGGATTAATAAAATAAATGCAAAAGAAATTGATTTTGTGAAGTTTTTAGACGAAAAATGGATTCCGTCGAAGTTTTTTGATGGAAAATGAATTCCGTCGAAAATGGATGAATAAAATAAATGCAAAAGAAATTGATTATGTGAATTTTTTAAATGGAAAATAGATTCCGTCGAAGATTTTGGACGGAAAAAGAATTCCGTCGAAAATGGATGAAAAAAATAAATGCAAAAGAAATTGATTTTATGAAGTTTTTCTATGGAAAATGGATTCCGTCGAAGATTTTTGATGAAAAATGTATTCCGTCGAAAACGGATGAATAAAATAAATGCAAAAGAAATTGATTTTGTGAACATTTTTTACGGAAAATGAATTCCGTCGAAAATGGATGAATAAAATAAATGCAAAAGAAACTGATTTTGTGAGGTTTTTCGACGGAAAATGAATTCCGTCGAAAATGGATGAATAAAATAAATGCAAAAGAAATTGATTTTGTGAATTTTTTAAACGGAAAATGGATTCCGTCGAAGATTTTTGACGGAAAATGAATTCCGTCGAAAATGGATGAATAAAATAAATGCAAAAGAAATTGATTTTGATTTTTTGGGCCGTGAATTCCGTCGAAAATGGATTTAAATGCAAAAGAAATTGATTTTGTGAAGTTTTTTGTCGGAAAATGGATTCCGTCGAAGATTTTTGACGAAAAATGTATTCCGTCGAAAACGGATGAATAAGAAATTGATTTTGTGATGTTTTTCGACGGAAAATGGATTCCGTAGAAGATTTTTGACGGAAAATGGATTCCGTCGAAGATTTTTGACGGAAAATGAATTCCGTCGAAAATGGATGAATAAAATAAATGCAAAAGAAATTGATTTTGTGAAGTTTTTCGACGGAAAATGGATTCCGTCGAAGATTTTTGACGAAAAATTAATTGTGTAGAAAATGGATGAATAAAATAAATGCAAAAGAAATTGATTTTGTGAATTTTTTAAACGGAAAATAGATTTCGTCGAAGATTTTTGACGGAAAATGAATTCCGTCGAAAATGGATGAATAAAATAAATGCAAAAGAAATTGATTTTATGAAGTTTTTCGACGAAAAATGGATTCCGTCGAAGATTTTTGACGAAAAATTTATTCCGTCGAAAACGGATGAATAAAATAAATGCAAAAGAAATTGATTTTGTGAAGATTTTTGACGGAAAATGAATTCCGTCGAAAATGGATGAATAAAATAAATGCAAAAGAAATTGATTTTGTGAAGTTTTTCGACGTAAAATGGATTCCGTCGAAGATTTTGGACGGAAAATGAATTCCGTCGAAAATGGATGAATAAAATAAATGCAAAAGAAATTGATTTTGTGAATTTTATAAACGGAAAATAGATTCCGTCGAAGATTTTTGACGGAAAATGAATTCCGTCGAAAATGGATGAATAAAATAAATGCAAAAGAAATTGATTTTGTGAAGTTTTTAAACGGGAAATAGATTGCGTCGAAGATTTTGGACGGAAAAAGAATTCCGTCGAAAATGGATGAATAAATTAAATGCAAAAGAAATTGATTTTATGAAGTTTTTCGATGGAAAATAAATTCCGTCGAAAACGGATGAATAAAATAAATGCAAAAGAAATTGATTTTGGGAAGTTTTTCGACGGAAAAAGGATTCCGTCGAAGATTTTTGACGGAAAACGAATTCCATCGAAAACGGATGAATAAAATAAATGCAAAAGAAATTGATTTTGTGAAGTTTTTCGACGGGAAATGGATTCTGTCAAAGATTTTTTAAGGAAAATGAATTCCGTCGAAAATGGATGAATAAAATAAATGCAAAAGAAATTGATTTTGTGAAGTTTTTCGACGGAAAATGGATTCTGTCGAAGATTTTTGACATAAAATGTATTTCGTCGAAAATGAATGAATTAAATTAGTGCAAAAGAAATTTATTTTGTGAAGTTTTTCAACGGAAAATGAATTCCGTCGAACATGGATTAATAAAATAAATGTAAAAGAAATTGATTTTGTGAAGATTTTTGACGGAAAATGAATTCCGTCGAAAACGGATGAATAAAATAAATGCAAAAGAAATTGATTTTGTGAAGTTTTTCGACGAAAAATGGATTCCGTTGAAGATTTTTAACGAAAAATGTATTCCGTCGAAAACGGATGAATAAAATAAATGCAAAAGAAATTGATTTTGTGAAGATTTTTGACGGAAAATGAATTCCGTCGAAAATGGATGAATAAAATAAATGCAAAAGAAATTGATTTTGTGAATTTTTTAAATGGAAAATAGATTCCGTCGAAGATTTTGGACGGAAAAAGAATTCCGTCGAAAATGGATGAATAAAATAAATGCAAAAGAAATTGATTTTGTGAAGTTTTTCGACGGAAAATGGATTCCGTCGAAGATTTTTGACGGAAAATGAATTCCGTCGAAAATGGATGAATAAAATAAATGCAAAAGAAATTGATTTTGTGAATTTTTTAAACGGAAAATAGATTCCGTCGAAGATTTTGGGCGGAAAATGAATTCCGTCGAAAATGGATGAATAAAATAAATGCAAAAGAAATTGATTTATGAAGTTTTTCAATGGAAAATGGATTCCGTCGAAGATTTTTGACGAAAAATGTATTCCGTCGAAAACGGATGAATAAAATAAATGCAAAAGAAATTGATTTTGTGATGTTTTTCGACGGAAAATGGATTCCGTAGAAGATTTTTGACGGAAAATGGATTCCGTCGAAGATTTTTGACGGAAAATGAATTCCGTCGAAAATGGATGAATAAAATAAATGCAAAAGAAATTGATTTTGTGAAGTTTTTCGACGGAAAATGGATTCCGTCGAAGATTTTTGACGGAAAATGAATTGTGTAGAAAATGGATGAATAAAATAAATGCAAAAGAAATTGATTTTGTGAATTTTTTAAACGGAAAATAGATTTCGTCGAAGATTTTTGACGGAAAATGAATTCCGTCGAAAATGGATGAATAAAATAAATGCAAAAGAAATTGATTTTATGAAGTTTTTCGACGAAAAATGGATTCCGTCGAAGATTTTTGACGAAAAATTTATTCCGTCGAAAACGGATGAATAAAATAAATGCAAAAGAAATTGATTTTGTGAAGATTTTTGACGGAAAATGAATTCCGTCGAAAATGGATGAATAAAATAAATGCAAAAGAAATTGATTTTGTGAAGTTTTTCGACGTAAAATGGATTCCGTCGAAGATTTTGGACGGAAAATGAATTCCGTCGAAAATGGATGAATAAAATAAATGCAAAAGAAATTGATTTTGTGAATTTTATAAACGGAAAATAGATTCCGTCGAAGATTTTTGACGGAAAATGAATTCCGTCGAAAATGGATGAATAAAATAAATGCAAAAGAAATTGATTTTGTGAATTTTTTAAACGGAAAATAGATTCCGTCGAAGATTTTGGGCGGAAAATGAATTCCGTCGAAAATGGATGAATAAAATAAATGCAAAAGAAATTGATTTATGAAGTTTTTCAATGGAAAATGGATTCCGTCGAAGATTTTTGACGAAAAATGTATTCCGTCGAAAACGGATGAATAAAATAAATGCAAAAGAAATTGATTTTGTGATGTTTTTCGACGGAAAATGGATTCCGTAGAAGATTTTTGATGGAAAATGGATTCCGTCGAAGATTTTTGACGGAAAATGAATTCCGTCGAAAATGGATGAATAAAATAAATGCAAAAGAAATTGATTTTGTGAAGTTTTTCGACGGAAAATGGATTCCGTCGAAGATTTTTGACGGAAAATGAATTGTGTAGAAAATGGATGAATAAAATAAATGCAAAAGAAATTGATTTTGTGAATTTTTTAAACGGAAAATAGATTGCGTCGAAGATTTTTGACGGAAAATGAATTCCATCGAAAATGGATGAATAAAATAAATGCAAAAGAAATTGATTTTATGAAGTTTTTCGACGAAAAATGGATTCCGTCGAAGATTTTTGACGAAAAATTTATTCCGTGGAAAACGGATGAATAAAATAAATGCAAAAGAAATTGATTTTGTGAAGATTTTTGACGGAAAATGAATTCCGTCGAAAATGGATGAATAAAATAAATGCAAAAGAAATTGATTTTGTGAAGTTTCTCGACGTAAATTGGATTCCGTCGAAGATTTTGGACGGAAAATGAATTCCATCGAAAATGGATGAATAAAATAAATGCAAAAGAAATTGATTTTGTGAAGTTTTAAGATGGAAAATGGATTCCGTCGAAGATTTTTGACGAAAAATGTATTCCGTCGAAAACGGATGAATAAAATAAATGCAAAAGAAATTGATTTTGTGATGTTTTTCGACGGAAAATGGATTCCGTAGAACATTTTTGACGGAAAATGAATTCCATCGAAAACGGATGAATAAATTAAATGCAAAAGAAATTGATTTTGTGAAGTTTTTCGACGGAAAATGGATTCCGTCGAAGATTTTTGACGGAAAATGAATTCCGTCGAAAATGGATGAATAAAATAAATGCAAAAGAAATTGATTATGTGAAGTTTTTCGACGGAAAATGGATTCCGTCGAAGATTTTTGACGGAAAATGAATTCCGTCGAAAATGGATGAATAAAATAAATGCAAAAGAAATTGATTTTGTGAAGTTTTTCGACGGAAAATGGATTCCGTCGAAGATTTTGGACGGAAAATGAATTCCGTCGAAAATGGATGAATAAAATAAATGCAAAAGAAATTGATTTTACGAAGTTTTTCGATGAAAAATGGATTCCGTCGAAGATTTTTGACGAAAAATGTATTCCGTCGAAAATGGATGAATAAAATAAATGCAAAAGAAATTGATTTTGTGAAGTTTTTCGACGGAAAAAGAATTTTGTCGAAAATGGATTAATAAAATAAATGCAAAAGAAATTGATTTTGTCAAGTTTTTTGACGGAAAATGGATTCCGTCGAAGATTTTTGATGGAAAATGAATTCCGTCGAAAATGGATGAATAAAATAAATGCAAAAGAAATTGATTTTGTGAAGTTTTTCAACGGAAAATGGATTCCGTCGAAGATTTTTGACGGAAAATGAATTCCGTCGAAAATGGATGAATAAAATAAATGCAAAAGAAATTGATTTTGTGAATTTTTTCGACGGAAAATTGATGCCGTCGAAGAGTTTTGAAGGAAAATGAATTCCGTCGAAAATGGATGAATAAAATAAATGCAAAAGAAATTGATTTTATGAAGTTTATCGACGAAAAATGGATTCCGTCGAAGATTTTTGACGAAAAATGTATTCCGTCGAAAACGGATTAATAAAATAAATGCAAAAGAAATTGATTTTGTGATGATTTTCGACAAAAAATGGATTCCGTCGAAAACGGATGAATAAAATAAATGCAAAAGAAATTGATTTTGTGAAGTTTTTCGACGGAAAATGGATTCCGACGAAGATTTTTGACGGAAAATGAATTCCGTCGAAAATGGATGAATAAAATAAATGCAAAAGAAATTGATTTTATGAAGTTTTTCGACAAAAAATGGATTCCGTCGAAAACAGATGACTAAAATAAATACAAAAGAAATTGATTTTGTGAAGTTTTTCTACGGAAAAAGAATTTCGTCGAAAACAGATTAATAAAATAAATACAAAGGAAATTGATTTTGTAAGTTTTTCGACGGAAAATGGTTTCCGTCGAAGATTTTTGACGGAAAATGTATTCCGTCGAAAATGGATGAATTAAATTAATGCAAAAGAAATTTATTTTGTGAAGTTTTTCGACGGAAAATTAATTCCGTCGAAAATGGATGAATAAAATAAATGCAAAAGAAATTGATATTGTGAAATTTTTAGATGGAAAATGGATTCCTTCGAAAATGGATGAATAAAATAAATGCAAAAGAAATTGATTTTATGAAGTTTTTCGACGAATTCCGTCGAAGATTTTTGACGGAAAATGAATTCCGTTGAAAATGGATGAATACAATAAATGCAAAAGAAATTTATTTTATGAAGTTTATCGACGAAAAATGGATTCCGTCGAAGATTTTTGACGCAAAATGTATTCCGTCGAAAACGGTTGAATAAAATAAATGCAAAAGAAATTGATTTTGTGTAGTTTTTCGTCGAAAAATGGATTCCGTAGAAAATTTTTGACGGAAAATGGATTCCGTCGAAGATTTTTGACGAAAAATGTATTCCGTCGAAAACGGGTGCCTAAAATAGATGCAAAAGAAATTGATTTTGTGAAGTTTTTCGACGGAAAAAGAATTTCGTCGAAAACGGATAAATAAAATAAATGCAAAAGAAATTGATTTTATGAAGTTTTACGACAAAAAATGGATTCCGTTGAAGATTTTTGACGAAAAATGTATTCCGTCGAAAACGGATGAATAAAATAAATGCAAAAGAAATTGATTTTGTGAAGATTTTTGACGGAAAATGAATTCCGTCGAAAATGGATGAATAAAATAAATGCAAAAGAAATTGATTTTGTGAAGTTTTTCGACGTAAAATGGATTCCGTCGAAGATTTTGGACGGAAAATGAATTCCGTCGAAAATGGATGAATAAAATAAATGCAAAAGAAATTGATTTTATGAAGTTTTAAGATGGAAAATGGATTCCGTCGAAGATTTTTGACGAAAAATGTATTCCGTCGAAAACGGATGAATAAAATAAATGCAAAAGAAATTGATTTTGTGATGTTTTTCGACGGAAAATGGATTTCGTAGAACATTTTTGACGGAAAATGGATTTCGTCGAAGATTTTTGACGGAAAATGAATTCCATCGAAAACGGATGAATAAAATAAATGCAAAAGAAATTGATTTTGTGAAGTTTTTCGACGGAAAATGGATTCCGTAGAAGATTTTTGACGGAAAATGAATTCCGTCGAAAATGGATGAATAAAATAAATGCAAAAGAAATTGATTATGTGAAGTTTTCCGACGGAAAATGGATTCCGTCGAAGATTTTTGAAGGAAAATGAATTCCGTCGAAAATGGATGAATAAAATAAATGCAAAAGAAATTGATTTTGTGAAGTTTTTCGACGGAAAATGGATTCCGTCGAAGATTTTGGACGGAAAATGAATTCCGTCGAAAATGGATGAATAAAATAAATGCAAAAGAAATTGATTTTACGAAGTTTTTCGATGGAAAATGGTTTTCGTCGAAGATTTTGGACGAAAAATGTATTCCGTCGAAAACGGATGAGTAAAATAAATGCAAAAGAAATTGATTTTGTGATGTTTTTCGACGGAAAAAGAATTTTGTCGAAAATGGATTAATAAAATAAATGCAAAAGAAATTGATTTTGTCATGTTTTTAGACGGAAAATGGATTCCGTCGAAGATTTTTGATGGAAAATGAATTCCGTCGAAAATGGATGAATAAAATAAATGCAAAAGAAATTGATTTTGTGAAGTTTTTCGACGGAAAATGGATTCCGTCGAAGATTTTTGACGGAAAATGAATTCTGTCGAAAATGGATGAATAAAATAAATGCAAAAGAAATTGATTTTGTGAATTTTTTAAACGGAAAATAGATTCCGTCGAAGATTTTGGGCGGAAAATGAATTCCGTCGAAAATGGATGAATAAAATAAATGCAAAAGAAATTGATTTATGAAGTTTTTCAATGGAAAATGGATTCCGTCGAAGATTTTTGACGAAAAATGTATTCCGTCGAAAACGGATGAATAAAATAAATGCAAAAGAAATTGATTTTGTGATGTTTTTCGACGGAAAATGGATTCCGTAGAAGATTTTTGACGGAAAATGGATTCCGTCGAAGATTTTTGACGGAAAATGAATTCCGTCGAAAATGGATGAATAAAATAAATGCAAAAGAAATTGATTTTGTGAAGTTTTTCGACGGAAAATGGATTCCGTCCAAGATTTTTGACGGAAAATGAATTGTGTAGAAAATGGATGAATAAAATAAATGCAAAAGAAATTGATTTTGTGAATTTTTTAAACGGAAAATAGATTTCGTCGAAGATTTTTGACGGAAAATGAATTCCGTCAAAAATGGATGAATAAAATAAATGCAAAAGAAATTGATTTTATGAAGTTTTTCGACCAAAAATGGATTCCGTCGAAGATTTTTGACGAAAAATTTATTCCGTCGAAAACGGATGAATAAAATAAATGCAAAAGAAATTGATTTTGTGAAGATTTTTGACGGAAAATGAATTCCGTCGAAAATGGATGAATAAAATAAATGCAAAAGAAATTGATTTTGTGAAGTTTTTCGACGTAAAATGGATTCCGTCGAAGATTTTGGACGGAAAATGAATTCCGTCGAAGATTTTGGACGGAAAATGAATTCCGTCGAAAATGGATGAATAAAATAAATGCAAAAGAAATTGATTTTATGAAGTTTTAAGATGGAAAATGGATTCCGTCGAAGATTTTTGACGAAAAATGTATTCCGTCGAAAACGGATGAATAAAATAAATGCAAAAGAAATTGATTTTGTGATGTTTTTCGACGGAAAATGGATTTCGTAGAACATTTTTGACGGAAAATGGATTTCGTCGAAGATTTTTGACGGAAAATGAATTCCATCGAAAACGGATGAATAAAATAAATGCAAAAGAAATTGATTTTGTGAAGTTTTTCGACGGAAAATGGATTCCGTAGAAGATTTTTGACGGAAAATGAATTCCGTCGAAAATGGATGAATAAAATAAATGCAAAAGAAATTGATTATGTGAAGTTTTCCGACGGAAAATGGATTCCGTCGAAGATTTTTGAAGGAAAATGTCGAAAATGGATGAATAAAATAAATGCAAAAGAAATTGATTTTGTGAAGTTTTTCGACGGAAAATGGATTCCGTCGAAGATTTTGGACGGAAAATGAATTCCGTCGAAAATGGATGAATAAAATAAATGCAAAAGAAATTGATTTTACGAAGTTTTTCGATGGAAAATGGATTCCGTCGAAGATTTTTGACGAAAAAAGTATTCCGTCGAAAATGGATGAATAAAATAAATGCAAAAGAAATTGATTTTGTGATGTTTTTCGACGGAAAAAGAATTTTGTCGAAAATGGATTAATAAAATAAATGCAAAAGAAATTGATTTTGTCATGTTTTTAGACGGAAAATGGATTCCGTCGAAGATTTTTGATGGAAAATGAATTCCGTCGAAAATGGATGAATAAAATAAATGCAAAAGAAATTGATTTTATGAAGTTTTTCGACGGAAAATGGATTCCGTCGAAGATTTTTGACGGAAAATGAATTCTGTCGAAAATGGATGAATAAAATAAATGCAAAAGAAATTGATTTTGTGAATTTTTTAAACGGAAAATAGATTCCGTCGAAGATTTTGGGCGGAAAATGAATTCCGTCGAAAATGGATGAATAAAATAAATGCAAAAGAAATTGATTTATGAAGTTTTTCAATGGAAAATGGATTCCGTCGAAGATTTTTGACGAAAAATGTATTCCGTCGAAAACGGATGAATAAAATAAATGCAAAAGAAATTGATTTTGTGATGTTTTTCGACGGAAAATGGATTCCGTAGAAGATTTTTGACGGAAAATGGATTCCGTCGAAGATTTTTGACGGAAAATGAATTCCGTCGAAAATGGATGAATAAAATAAATGCAAAAGAAATTGATTTTGTGAAGTTTTTCGACGGAAAATGGATTCCGTCCAAGATTTTTGACGGAAAATGAATTGTGTAGAAAATGGATGAATAAAATAAATGCAAAAGAAATTGATTTTGTGAATTTTTTAAACGGAAAATAGATTTCGTCGAAGATTTTTGACGGAAAATGAATTCCGTCAAAAATGGATGAATAAAATAAATGCAAAAGAAATTGATTTTATGAAGTTTTTCGACCAAAAATGGATTCCGTCGAAGATTTTTGACGAAAAATTTATTCCGTCGAAAACGGATGAATAAAATAAATGCAAAAGAAATTGATTTTGTGAAGATTTTTGACGGAAAATGAATTCCGTCGAAAATGGATGAATAAAATAAATGCAAAAGAAATTGATTTTGTGAAGTTTTTCGACGTAAAATGGATTCCGTCGAAGATTTTGGACGGAAAATGAATTCCGTCGAAGATTTTGGACGGAAAATGAATTCCGTCGAAAATGGATGAATAAAATAAATGCAAAAGAAATTGATTTTGTGAATTTTATAAACGGAAAATAGATTCCGTCGAAGATTTTTGACGGAAAATGAATTCCGTCGAAAATGGATGAATAAAATAAATGCAAAAGAAATTGATTTTGTGAATTTTTTAAACGGAAAATAGATTCCGTCGAAGATTTTGGGCGGAAAATGAATTCCGTCGAAAATGGATGAATAAAATAAATGCAAAAGAAATTGATTTATGAAGTTTTTCAATGGAAAATGGATTCCGTCGAAGATTTTTGACGAAAAATGTATTCCGTCGAAAACGGATGAATAAAATAAATGCAAAAGAAATTGATTTTGTGATATTTTTCGACGGAAAATGGATTCCGTAGAAGATTTTTGACGGAAAATGGATTCCGTCGAAGATTTTTGACGGAAAATGAATTCCGTCGAAAATGGATGAATAAAATAAATGCAAAAGAAATTGATTTTATGAAGTTTTAAGATGGAAAATGGATTCCGTCGAAGATTTTTGACGAAAAATGTATTCCGTCGAAAACGGATGAATAAAATAAATGCAAAAGAAATTGATTTTGTGATGTTTTTCGACGGAAAATGGATTTCGTAGAACATTTTTGACGGAAAATGGATTTCGTCGAAGATTTTTGACGGAAAATGAATTCCATCGAAAACGGATGAATAAAATAAATGCAAAAGAAATTGATTTTGTGAAGTTTTTCGACGGAAAATGGATTCTGTAGAAGATTTTTGACGGAAAATGAATTCCGTCGAAAATGGATGAATAAAATAAATGCAAAAGAAATTGATTATGTGAAGTTTTTCGACGGAAAATGGATTCCGTCGAAGATTTTTGACGGAAAATGAATTCCGTCGAAAATGGATGAATAAAATAAATGCAAAAGAAATTGATTTTGTGAAGTTTTTCGACGGAAAATGGATTCCGTCGAAGATTTTGGACGGAAAATGAATTCCGTCGAAAATGGATGAATAAAATAAAGGCAAAAGAAATTGATTTTACGAAGTTTTTCGATGGAAAATGGATTCCGTCGAAGATTTTTGACGGAAAATGAATTCCGTCGAAAATGGATGAATAAAATAAATGCAAAAGAAATTGATTTTGTGATGTTTTTCGACGGAAAAAGAATTTCGTCGAAAATGGATTAATAAAATAAATGCAAAAGAAATTGATTTTGTCATGTTTTTAGACGGAAAATGGATTCCGTCGAAGATTTTTGATGGAAAATGAATTCCGTCGAAAATGGATGAATAAAATAAATGCAAAAGAAATTGATTTTGTGAAGTTTTTCGACGGAAAATGGATTCCGTCGAAGATTTTTGACGGAAAATGAATTCCGTCGAAAATGGATGAATAAAATAAATGCAAAAGAAATTGATTTTGTGAATTTTTTAAACGGAAAATAGATTCCGTCGAAGATTTTGGGCGGAAAATGAATTCCGTCGAAAATGGATGAATAAAATAAATGCAAAAGAAATTGATTTATGAAGTTTTTCAATGGAAAATGGATTCCGTCGAAGATTTTTGACGAAAAATGTATTCCGTCGAAAACGGATGAATAAAATAAATGCAAAAGAAATTGATTTTGTGATGTATTTCGACGGAAAATGGATTCCGTAGAAGATTTTTGACGGAAAATGGATTCCGTCGAAGATTTTTGACGGAAAATGAATTCCGTCGAAAATGGATGAATAAAATAAATGCAAAAGAAATTGATTTTGTGAAGTTTTTCGACGGAAAATGGATTCCGTCCAAGATTTTTGACGGAAAATGAATTGTGTAGAAAATGGATGAATAAAATAAATGCAAAAGAAATTGATTTTGTGAATTTTTTAAACGGAAAATAGATTTCGTCGAAGATTTTTGACGGAAAATGAATTCCGTCAAAAATGGATGAATAAAATAAATGCAAAAGAAATTGATTTTATGAAGTTTTTCGACCAAAAATGGATTCCGTCGAAGATTTTTGACGAAAAATTTATTCCGTCGAAAACGGATGAATAAAATAAATGCAAAAGAAATTGATTTTGTGAAGATTTTTGACGGAAAATGAATTCCGTCGAAAATGGATGAATAAAATAAAAGCAAAAGAAATTGATTTTGTGAAGTTTTTCGACGGAAAATGGATTCCGTCGAAGATTTTGGACGGAAAATGAATTCCGTCGAAAATGGATGAATAAAATAAATGCAAAAGAAATTGATTTTGTGAATTTTATAAACGGAAAATAGATTCCGTCGAAGATTTTTGACGGAAAATGAATTCCGTCGAAAATGGATGAATAAAATAAATGCAAAAGAAATTGATTTTGTGAATTTTTTAAACGGAAAATAGATTCCGTCGAAGATTTTGGGCGGAAAATGAATTCCGTCGAAAATGGATGAATAAAATAAATGCAAAAGAAATTGATTTATGAAGTTTTTCAATGGAAAATGGATTCCGTCGAAGATTTTTGACGAAAAATGTATTCCGTCGAAAACGGATGAATAAAATAAATGCAAAAGAAATTGATTTTGTGATATTTTTCGACGGAAAATGGATTCCGTAGAAGATTTTTGACGGAAAATGGATTCCGTCGAAGATTTTTGACGGAAAATGAATTCCGTCGAAAATGGATGAATAAAATAAATGCAAAAGAAATTGATTTTGTGAAGTTTTTCGACGGAAAATGGATTCCGTCGAAGATTTTTGACGGAAAATGAATTGTGTAGAAAATGGATGAATAAAATAAATGCAAAAGAAATTGATTTTGTGAATTTTTTAAACGGAAAATAGATTGCGTCGAAGATTTTTGACGGAAAATGAATTCCGTCGAAAATGGATGAATAAAATAAATGCAAAAGAAATTGATTTTATGAAGTTTTTCGACGAAAAATGGATTCCGTCGAAGATTTTTGACGAAAAATTTATTCCGTGGAAAACGGATGAATAAAATAAATGCAAAAGAAATTGATTTTGTGAAGATTTTTGACGGAAAATGAATTCCGTCGAAAATGGATGAATAAAATAAATGCAAAAGAAATTGATTTTGTGAAGTTTTTCGACGTAAATTGGATTCCGTCGAAGATTTTGGACGGAAAATGAATTCCATCGAAAATGGATGAATAAAATAAATGCAAAAGAAATTGATTTTGTGAAGTTTTAAGATGGAAAATGGATTCCGTCGAAGATTTTTGACGAAAAATGTATTCCGTCGAAAACGGATGAATAAAATAAATGCAAAAGAAATTGATTTTGTGATGTTTTTCGACGGAAAATGGATTCCGTAGAACATTTTTGACGGAAAATGAATTCCATCGAAAACGGATGAATAAATTAAATGCAAAAGAAATTGATTTTGTGAAGTTTTTCGACGGAAAATGGATTCCGTCGAAGATTTTTGACGGAAAATGAATTCCGTCGAAAATGGATGAATAAAATAAATGCAAAAGAAATTGATTTTGTGAAGTTTTTCGACGGAAAATGGATTCCGTCGAAGATTTTTGACGGAAAATGAATTCCGTCGAAAATGGATGAATAAAATAAATGCAAAAGAAATTGATTATGTGAAGTTTTTCGACGGAAAATGGATTCCGTCGAAGATTTTTGACGGAAAATGAATTCCGTCGAAAATGGATGAATAAAATAAATGCAAAAGAAATTGATTTTGTGAAGTTTTTCGACGGAAAATGGATTCCGTCGAAGATTTTGGACGGAAAATGAATTCCGTCGAAAATGGATGAATAAAATAAATGCAAAAGAAATTGATTTTACGAAGTTTTTCGATGAAAAATGGATTCCGTCGAAGATTTTTGACGAAAAAAGTATTCCGTCGAAAATGGATGAATAAAATAAATGCAAAAGAAATTGATTTTGTGAAGTTTTTCGACGGAAAAAGAATTTTGTCGAAAATGGATTAATAAAATAAATGCAAAAGAAATTGATTTTGTCAAGTTTTTTGACGGAAAATGGATTCCGTCGAAGATTTTTGATGGAAAATGAATTCCGTCGAAAATGGATGAATAAAATAAATGCAAAAGAAATTGATTTTGTGAAGTTTTTCAACGGAAAATGGATTCCGTCGAAGATTTTTGACGGAAAATGAATTCCGTCGAAAATGGATGAATAAAATAAATGCAAAAGAAATTGATTTTGTGAATTTTTTCGACGGAAAATTGATGCCGTCGAAGAGTTTTGAAGGAAAATGAATTCCGTCGAAAATGGATGAATAAAATAAATGCAAAAGAAATTGATTTTATGAAGTTTATCGACGAAAAATGGATTCCGTCGAAGATTTTTGACGAAAAATGTATTCCGTCGAAAACGGATGAATAAAATAAATGCAAAAGAAATTGATTTTGTGATGATTTTCGACAAAAAATGGATTCCGTCGAAAACGGATGAATAAAATAAATGCAAAAGAAATTGATTTTGTGAAGTTTTTCGACGGAAAATGGATTCCGACGAAGATTTTTGACGGAAAATGAATTCCGTCGAAAATGGATGAATAAAATAAATGCAAAAGAAATTGATTTTATGAAGTTTTTCGACAAAAAATGGATTCCGTCGAAAACAGATGACTAAAATAAATACAAAAGAAATTGATTTTGTGAAGTTTTTCTACGGAAAAAGAATTTCGTCGAAAACAGATTAATAAAATAAATACAAAGGAAATTGATTTTGTAAGTTTTTCGACGGAAAATGGTTTCCGTCGAAGATTTTTGACGGAAAATGTATTCCGTCGAAAATGGATGAATTAAATTAATGCAAAAGAAATTTATTTTGTGAAGTTTTTCGACGGAAAATTAATTCCGTCGAAAATGGATGAATAAAATAAATGCAAAAGAAATTGATATTGTGAAATTTTTAGATGGAAAATGGATTCCTTCGAAAATGGATGAATAAAATAAATGCAAAAGAAATTGATTTTATGAAGTTTTTCGACGAATTCCGTCGAAGATTTTTGACGGAAAATGAATTCCGTTGAAAATGGATGAATACAATAAATGCAAAAGAAATTTATTTTATGAAGTTTATCGACGAAAAATGGATTCCGTTGAAGATTTTTGACGCAAAATGTATTCCGTCGAAAACGGTTGAATAAAATAAATGCAAAAGAAATTGATTTTGTGTAGTTTTTCGTCGAAAAATGGATTCCGTAGAAAATTTTTGACGGAAAATGGATTCCGTCGAAGATTTTTGACGAAAAATGTATTCCGTCGAAAACGGGTGCCTAAAATAGATGCAAAAGAAATTGATTTTGTGAAGTTTTTCGACGGAAAAAGAATTTCGTCGAAAACGGATAAATAAAATAAATGCAAAAGAAATTGATTTTATGAAGTTTTACGACAAAAAATGGATTCCGTTGAAGATTTTTGACGAAAAATGTATTCCGTCGAAAACGGATGAATAAAATAAATGCAAAAGAAATTGATTTTGTGAAGATTTTTGACGGAAAATGAATTCCGTCGAAAATGGATGAATAAAATAAATGCAAAAGAAATTGATTTTGTGAAGTTTTTCGACGTAAAATGGATTCCGTCGAAGATTTTGGACGGAAAATGAATTCCGTCGAAAATGGATGAATAAAATAAATGCAAAAGAAATTGATTTTATGAAGTTTTAAGATGGAAAATGGATTCCGTCGAAGATTTTTGACGAAAAATGTATTCCGTCGAAAACGGATGAATAAAATAAATGCAAAAGAAATTGATTTTGTGATGTTTTTCGACGGAAAATGGATTTCGTAGAACATTTTTGACGGAAAATGGATTCCGTCGAAGATTTTTGACGGAAAATGAATTCCATCGAAAACGGATGAATAAAATAAATGCAAAAGAAATTGATTTTGTGAAGTTTTTCGACGGAAAATGGATTCCGTAGAAGATTTTTGACGGAAAATGAATTCCGTCGAAAATGGATGAATAAAATAAATGCAAAAGAAATTGATTATGTGAAGTTTTTCGACGGAAAATGGATTCCGTCGAAGATTTTTGACGGAAAATGAATTCCGTCGAAAATGGATGAATAAAATAAATGCAAAAGAAATTGATTTTGTGAAGTTTTTCGACGGAAAATGGATTCCGTCGAAGATTTTGGACGGAAAATGAATTCCGTCGAAAATGGATGAATAAAATAAATGCAAAAGAAATTGATTTTACGAAGTTTTTCGATGGAAAATGGATTCCGTCGAAGATTTTTGACGAAAAAAGTATTCCGTCGAAAATGGATGAATAAAATAAATGCAAAAGAAATTGATTTTGTGAAGTTTTTCGACGGAAAAAGAATTTTGTCGAAAATGGATTAATAAAATAAATGCAAAAGAAATTGATTTTGTCATGTTTTTAGACGGAAAATGGATTCCGTCGAAGATTTTTGATGGAAAATGAATTCCGTCGAAAATGGATGAATAAAATAAATGCAAAAGAAATTGATTTTGTGAAGTTTTTAGACGGAAAATGGATTCCATCGAAGATTTTTGACGGAAAATGAATTCCGTCGAAAATGGATGAATAAAATAAATGCAAAAGAAATTGATTTTGTGAATTTTTTCGACGGAAAATTGATGCCGTCGAAGATTTTTGAAGGAAAATGAATTCCGTCGAAAATGGATGAATAAAATAAATGCAAAAGAAATTGATTTTATGAAGTTTATCGACGAAAAATGGATTCCGTCGAAGATTTTTGACGAAAAATGTATTCCGTCGAAAACGGATTAATAAAATAAATGCAAAAGAAATTGATTTTGTGATGATTTTCGACAAAAAATGGATTCCGTCGAAAACGGATGAATAAAATAAATGCAAAAGAAATTGATTTTGTGAAGTTTTTCGACGGAAAATGGATTCCGACGAAGATTTTTGACGGAAAATGTATTCCGTCAAAAATGGATAAATAAAATAAATGCAAAAGAAATTGATTTTGTGAAGTTTTTCGACAAAAAATGGATTCCGTCGAAAACAGATGACTAAAATAAATACAAAAGAAATTGATTTTGTGAAGTTTTTCTACGGAAAAAGAATTTCGTCGAAAACAGATTAATAAAATAAATACAAAGGAAATTGATTTTGTATGTTTTTCGACGGAAAATGGTTTCCGTCGAAGATTTTTGACGGAAAATGTATTCCGTCGAAAATGGATGAATTAAATTAATGCAAAAGAAATTTATTTTGTGAAGTTTTTCGACGGAAAATTAATTCGGTCGAAAATGGATGAATTAAAAAAATGCAAAAGAAATTGATATTGTGAAATTTTTAGATGGAAAACGGATTCCGTCGAAAATGGATGAATAAAATAAATGCAAAAGAAATTGATTTTATGAAGTTTTTCGACGAATTCCGTCGAAGATTTTTGACGGAAAATGAATTCCGTTGAAAATGGATGAATACAATAAATGCAAAAGAAATTTATTTTATGAAGTTTATTGACGAAAAATGGATTCCGTCGAAGATTTTTGACGCAAAATGTATTCCGTCGAAAACGGATGAATAAAATAAATGCAAAATAAATTGATTTTGTGTAGTTTTTCGTCGGAAAATGGATTCCGTAGAAATTTTTTGACGGAAAATGGATTCCGTCGAAGATTTTGGACGAAAAATGTATTCTGTCGAAAACGGATGCCTAAAATAGATGCAAAAGAAATTGATTTTGTGAAGTTTTTCGACGGAAAAAGAATTTCGTTGAAAACGGATAAATAAAATAAATGCAAAAGAAATTGATTTTATGAAGTTTTACGACAAAAAATGGATTCCGTTGAAGATTTTTGACGAAAAATGTATTCCGTCGAAAACGGATGAATAAAATAAATGCAAAAGAAATTGATTTTGTGAAGATTTTTGACGGAAAATGAATTCCGTCGAAAATGGATGAATAAAATAAATGCAAAAGAAATTGATTTTGTGAAGTTTTTCGACGTAAAATGGATTCCGCCGAAGATTTTGGACGGAAAATGAATTCCGTCGAAAATGGATGAATAAAATAAATGCAAAAGAAATTGATTTTATGAAGTTTTAAGATGGAAAATGGATTCCGTCGAAGATTTTTGACGAAAAATGTATTCCGTCGAAAACGGATGAATAAAATAAATGCAAAAGAAATTGATTTTGTGATGTTTTTCGACGGAAAATGGATTCCGTAGAAAATGGATTCCGTAGAACATTTTTGACGGAAAATGGATTCCGTCGAAGATTTTTGACGGAAAATGAATTCCATCGAAAACGGATGAATAAAATAAATGCAAAAGAAATTGATTTTGTGAAGTTTTTCGACGGAAAATGGATTCCGTCGAAGATTTTTGACGGAAAATGAATTCCGTCGAAAATGGATCAATAAAATAAATGCAAAAGAAATTGATTATGTGAAGTTTTTCGACGGAAAATGGATTCCGTCGAAGATTTTTGACGGAAAATGAATTCCGTCGAAAATGGATGAATAAAATAAATGCAAAAGAAATTGATTTTGTGAAGTTTTTTGACGGAAAATGGATTCCGACGAAGATTTTTGACGGAAAATGAATTCCGTCGAAAATGGATGAATAAAATAAATGCAAAAGAAATTGATTTTATGAAGTTTTTCGACAAAAAATGGATTCCGTCGAAAACAGATGACTAAAATAAATACAAAAGAAATTGATTTTGTGAAGTTTTTCTACGGAAAAAGAATTTCGTCGAAAACAGATTAATAAAATAAATACAAAGGAAATTGATTTTGTAAGTTTTTCGACGGAAAATGGTTTCCGTCGAAGATTTTTGACGGAAAATGTATTCCGTCGAAAATGGATGAATTAAATTAATGCAAAAGAAATTTATTTTGTGAAGTTTTTCGACGGAAAATTAATTCCGTCGAAAATGGATGAATAAAATAAATGCAAAAGAAATTGATATTGTGAAATTTTTAGATGGAAAACGGATTCCGTCGAAAATGGATGAATAAAATAAATGCAAAAGAAATTGATTTTATGAAGTTTTTCGACGAATTCCGTCGAAGATTTTTGACGGAAAATGAATTCCGTTGAAAATGGATGAATACAATAAATGCAAAAGAAATTTATTTTATGAAGTTTATCGACGAAAAATGGATTCCGTCGAAGATTTTTGACGCAAAATGTATTCCGTCGAAAACGGATGAATAAAATAAATGCAAAAGAAATTGATTTTGTGTAGTTTTTCGTCGGAAAATGGATTCCGTAGAAAATTTTTGACGGAAAATGGATTCCGTCGAAGATTTTTGACGAAAAATGTATTCCGTCGAAAACGGATGCCTAAAATAGATGCAAAAGAAATTGATTTTATGAAGTTTTTCGACGGAAAAAGAATTCCGTCAAAAACGGATAAATAAAATAAATGCAAAAGAAATTGATTTTATGAAGTTTTACGACAAAAAATGGATTCCGTTGAAGATTTTTGACGAAAAAAGTATTCCGTCGAAAACGGATGAATAAAATAAATGCAAAAGAAATTGATTTTGTGAAGATTTTTGACGGAAAATGAATTCCGTCGAAAATGGATGAATAAAATAAATGCAAAAGAAATTGATTTTGTGAAGTTTTTCGACGTAAAATGGATTCCTTCGAAGATTTTGGACGGAAAATGAATTCCGTCGAAAATGGATGAATAAAATAAATGCAAAAGAAATTGATTTTATGAAGTTTTAAGATGGAAAATGGATTCCGTCGAAGATTTTTGACGAAAAATGTATTCCGTCGAAAACGGATGAATAAAATAAATGCAAAAGAAATTGATTTTGTGATGTTTTTCGACGGAAAATGGATTCCGTAGAACATTTTTGACGGAAAATGGATTCCGTAGAAGATTTTTGACGGAAAATGAATTCCATCGAAAATGGATGATTAAAATAAATGCAAAAGAAATTGATTTTGTGAAGTTTTTCGACGGAAAATGGATTCCATCGAAGATTTTGGACGGAAAATGAATTCCGTCGAAAATGGATGAATAAAATAAATGCAAAAGAAATTGTTTTTAAGAAGTTTTTCGATGAAAAATGGATTCCGTCGAAGATTTTTGACGAAAAATGTATTCCGTCGAAAATGGATGAATAAAATAAATGCAAAAGAAATTGATTTTGTGATGTTTTACGACGAAAAAAGAATTTCGTCGAAAACGGATTAATAAAATAAATGCAAAAGAAATTGATTTTGTGAAATTTTTCGACGGAAAATGGATTCCGTCGAAGATTTTGGACGGAATATGAATTCCGTCGAAAATGGATGAATAAAATAAATGCAAAAGAAATTGATTTTGTGAAGTTTTTCGACGGGAAATGGATTCCGTCGAAGATTTTTGACGGAAAATGAATTTCGTCGAAAATGGATGAATAAAATAAATGCAAAAGAAATTGATTTTGTGAAGTTTTTCGACGGGAAATGGATTCCGTCGAAGATTTTTGACGGAAAATGAATTCCGTCGAAAATGGATGAATAAAATAAATGCAAAAGAAATTAATATTGTGAAATTTTTCGATGGAAAACGAATTCCGAAGAAAATGGATGAATAAAATAAATGCAAAAGAAATTAATTTTATGAAGTGTTTCGACGAAAAATAGATTCCGTCGAAGATTTTTGACGGAAAATGAATTCCGTTGAAAATGGATGATTAAAATAAATGCAAAAGAAATTGATTTTTTTAATTTTTCGACGAAAAATGTATTCTATTGAAGATTTTTGACGCAAAATGTATTCCGTCGAAAACGGATGAATAAAATAAATGCAAAAGAAATTGATTTTGGGAAGTTTTTCGACGGAAAATGGATTCTGTCAAAGAATTTTGACGGAAAATGAATTCCATCTTAAACGGATGAATAAAATAAATGCAAAAGAAATTGATTTTGTGAAGTTTTTCGACGGAAAATGGATTCCGTCGAAGATTTTTGACGTAAAATGAATTCCGTCGAAAATGGATGAATATAATAAATGCAAAAGAAATTGATTTTGTGAAGTTTTTGATGACGGAAATCAAATTCCGTGAAAACGGATGAATAAAATAAATGCAAAAGAAATTGATTTTATGAGGTTTTTCGACGAAAAAAGGATTCCGTCGAAGATTTTTGACGAAAAATGTATTCCGTCGAAAATGGATGATTAAAATAAATGCAAAAGAAATTGATTTTATGAAGTTATTCGACGAAAAAAGTGGATTTCGTCAAAAACGGAATAATAAAATAAATGCAAAAGAAATTGATTTTTTGAAGATTTTTGACGAAAATTTTTTTCCTTCGAAAACGGATTAATAAAATAAAAGCAAAAGAAATTGATTTTGTGAAGATTTTGGACGGAAAATGAATTCCGTCGAAAACGGATGAATAAAATAAATGCAAAAGAAATTGATTTTGTGAAGTTTTTCGAGGGTAAATGGATTCCGTCGAAGATTTTGGACGGAATATGAATTCCGTCGAAAATGGATGAATAAAATAAATGCAAAAGAAATTGATTTTGTGAAGTTTTTCGACGGGAAATGGATTCCGTCGAAGATTTTTGACGGAAAATGAATTTCTTCGAAAATGGATGAATAAAATAAATGCAAAAGAAAATGATTTTGTGAAGTTTTTCGACGGGAAATGGATTCCGTCGAAGATTTTTGACGGAAAATGAATTCCGTCGAAAATGGATGAATAAAATAAATGCAAAAGAAATTAATATTGTGAAATTTTTCGATGGAAAACGAATTCCGAAGAAAATGGATGAATAAAATAAATGCAAAAGAAATTGATTTTATGAAGTTTTTCGATGAAAAATAGATTCCGTCGAAGATTTTTGACGGAAAATGAATTCCGTTGAAAATGGATGATTAAAATAAATGCAAAAGAAATTGATTTTTTTAATTTTTCGACGAAAAATGTATTCCATTGAAGATTTTTGACGCAAAATGTATTCCGTCGAAAATGGATGAATAAAATAAATGCAAAAGAAATTGATTTTGGGAAGTTTTTCGACGGAAAATCGATTCCGTCAAAGAATTTTGACGGAAAATGAATTCCATCTTAAACGGATGAATAAAATAAATGCAAAAGAAATTGATTTTGTGAAGTTTTTCGACGGAAAATGGATTCCGTCGAAGATTTTTGACGTAAAATGAATTCCGTCGAAAATGGATGAATATAATAAATGCAAAAGAAATTGATTTTGTGAAGTTTTTGGACGGAAAACAAATTCCGGTGAAAACGGATGAATAAAATAAATGCAAAAGAAATTGATTTTATGAGGTTTTTCGACGAAAAAAGGATTCCGTCGAAGATTTTTGACGAAAAATGTATTCCGTCGAAAATGGGTGATTAAAATAAATGCAAAAGAAATTAATTTTGTGAAGTTTTTCGACGGAAAAAGTATTTCGTCAAAAACGGAATAATAAAATAAATGCAAAAGAAATTGATTTTTTGAAGATTTTTGACGAAATTTTTTTTCCGTCGAAAACGGATTAATAAAATAAAAGCAAAAGAAATTGATTTTGTGAAGATTTTTGACGGAAAATGAATTCCGTCGAAAACGGATGAATAAAATAAATGCAAAAGAAATTGATTTTGTGAAGTTTTTCGACGGTAAATGGATTCCGTCGAAGATTTTTGACAGAAAATGAATTCCGTAAAAAATGGATGAATAAAATAAATGCAAAAGAAATTGATTTTTTGAAGTTTTTCGACGAAAAATGGATTCGGTCGAAGATTTTTGACGAAAAATGTATTCCGTCGAAGATTTTTGACGGAAAATGAATTCGGTCGAAAATGGATTCATAAAGTAAATGCAAAAGAAATTGATTTTGTGAAGTTTTTCGACAGAAAATGGATTCCGTAGAAGATTTTTGACGGAAAATGGATTCTGTCGAAGATTTTGGACGGAAAATGAATTCCATCGAAAATGGATGAATAAAATAAATGCAAAAGAAATTGATTTTGCGAAGATGTTCGACGAAAAATGGATTTCGTCGAAGATTTTTGACATAAAATGAATTCGGTTGAAAATGGATGAATAAAATAAATGCAAAAGAAATTGATTTTGTGATGTTTTTCGACGGAAAATGGATTCCGTAGAAGATTTTTGATGGAAAATGGATTCCGTCGAAGATTTTTGACGGAAAATGAATTCCATAGAAAATGGATGATTAAAATAAATGCAAAAGAAATTGATTTTGTGAAGTTTTTCGACGGAAAATGGATTTCGTCAAAGATTTTGGACGAAAAATGAATTCCGTCGAAAATGGATGAATAAAATAAATGCAAAAGAAATTGATTTTATGAAGTTTTTCGATGAAAAATGGATTCCGTCGAAGATTTTTGACGAAAAATGTATTCTGTCGAAAATGGATGAATAAAATAAATGCAAAAGAAATTGGTTTTGTGAAGTTTTATGACGGAAAAAGAATTTCGTCGAAAACGGATTAATAAAATAAATGCAAAAGAAATTGATTTTGTGAAATTTTTCGACGGAAAATGGATTCCGTCGAAGATTTTTGACGGAAAATGAATTTCGTCGAAAATGGATGAATAAAATAAATGCAAAAGAAATTGATTTGATGAAAATTTTCGACGAAAAATGGATTCCGTCGAAGATTTTTGACGAAAAAAGTATTCCATCGAAAACGGATGACTAAAATAAATACAAAAGAAATTGATTTTGTGAATTTTTTCGACGGAAAATAGATTCCGTCGAAGATTTTTGACGGAAAATGAATTCCGTCGAAAATGGATGAATAAAATAAAAGCAAAAGAAATTGATTTTATAAAGTTTTTCGACGCAAAATGGATTCCGTCGAAGATTTTTGACGAAAAATGTATTCCGTCGAAAACGGATTAATAGAATAAATGCAAAAGAAATTGATTTTGTGAAGATTTTTGACGGAAAATGAATTCCGTCGAAAACGGATGAATAAAATAAATGCAAAAGAAATTGATTTTATGATTTTTTTTGACGGAAAATGGATTCCGTCGAAGATTTTTGACGGAAAATGAATTCCGTCGAAAATGGATGAATAAAATAAATGCGAAAGAAATTAATTTTATGAAAATTTTCGACGAAAAATGGATTCCGTCGAAGATTTTTGACGAAAAAAGTATTCCATCAAAAACGGATGACTAAAATAAATACAAAAGAAATTGATTTTGTGAAGTTTTTCGACTGAAATAGAATTTCGTCGAAAATGGATTAATAAAATAAATACAAAGGAAATTGATTTTGTGAGTTTTTCGAGGGAAAATGGATTCCGTCGAAGATTTTTGACGGAAAATGTATTCCGTCGAAAATGGATGAATTAAATTAATGCAAAAGAAGTTTATTTTGTGAAGTTTTTCTACGGAAAATGAATTCCGTCGAAAATGGATGAATAAAATAAATGCAAAAGAAATTGATATTGTGAAATTTTTTGATGGAAAACGGATTCCGAAGAAAATGGATGAAAAAAATAAATGCAAAAGAAATTGATTTTATGAAGTTTTTCGACGAAAAATAGATTCTGTCGAAGATTTTTGACAGAAAATGAATTCAGTTGAAAATGGATGAATAAAATAAATGCAAAAGAAATTGATTTTGTGAAGTTTTTCGACGAAAAATGGATTCCGTAGAAGATTTTTGATGGAAAATGGATTCCGTCGAAGATTTTTGATGGAAAATGAATTCCATAGAAAATGGATGATTAAAATAAATGCAAAAGAAATTGATTTTGTGAAGTTTTTGGACGGAAAATGGATTTCGTCGAAGATTTTGGACGAAAAATGAATTCCGTCGAAAATGGATGAATAAAATAAATGCAAAAGAAATTGATTTTATGAAGTTTTTCGATGAAAAATGGATTCCGTCGAAGATTTTTGACGAAAAATGTATTCTGTCGCAAATGGATGAATAAAATAAATGCAAAAGAAATTGGTTTTGTGAAGTTTTATGACGGAAAAAGAATTTCGTCGAAAACGGATTAATAAAATAAATGCAAAAGAAATTGATTTTGTGAAATTTTTCGACGGAAAATGGATTCCGTCGAAGATTTTTGACAGAAAATGAATTCGGTTGAAAATGGATGAATAAAATAAATGCAAAAGAAATTGATTTTGTGAAGTTTTTCGACGGAAAATGGATTCCGTAGAAGATTTTTGATGGAAAATGGATTCCGTCGAAGATTTTTGACGGAAAATGAATTCCATAGAAAATGGATGATTAAAATAAATGCAAAAGAAATTGATTTTGTGAAGTTTTTCGACGGAAAATGGATTTCGTCGAAGATTTTGGACGAAAAATGAATTCCGTCGAAAATGGATGAATAAAATAAATGCAAAAGAAATTGATTTTATGATGTTTTTCGATGAAAAATGGATTCTGTCGAAGATTTTTGACAGAAAATGAATTCGGTCGGAAATAGATGAATAAAATAAATGCAAAAGAAATTGATTTTGTGAAGTTTTTCGACGGAAAATAGATTCTGTCGAAGATTTTTGATGGAAAATGAATTCCGTTGAAAATGGATGAATAAAATAAATGCAAAAGAAATTGATTTTGTGACGGAAAATGGATTCCGTCGAAGATTTTTGACGGAAAATGAATCCGTCGAAAATGGATGAATAAAATAAATGCAAAAGAAATTGATTTTGTGAAGTTTTTCGACGGAAAATAGATTCTGTCGAAGATTTTTGACAGAAAATGAATTCGGTTGAAAATGGATGAATAAAATAAATGCAAAAGAAATTGATTTTGTGAAGTTTTTCGACGGAAAATGGATTCCGTAGAAGATTTTTTATGGAAAATGGATTCCGTCGAAGATTTTTGACGGAAAATGAATTCCATAGAAAATAGATGATTAAAATAAATGCAAAAGAAATTGATTTTGTGAAGTTTTTCGACGGAAAATGGATTTCGACGAAGATTTTGGACGAAAAATGAATTCCGTCGAAAATGGATGAATAAAATAAATGCAAAAGAAATTGATTTTACGAAGTTTTTCGATGAAAAATGGATTCCGTCGAAGATTTTTGACGAAAAATGTATTCTGTCGAAAATGGATGAATAAAATAAATGCAAAAGAAATTGGTTTTGTGAAGTTTTATGACGGAAAAAGAATTTCGTCGAAAACGGATTAATAAAATAAATGCAAAAGAAATTGATTTTGTGAAGTTTTTCGACGGAAAATGGATTCCATCGAAGATTTTTGACGGAAAATGAATTCCGTCGAAAATGGATGAATAAAATAAATGCAAAAGAAATTGATTTTGTGAAGTTTTTCGACGGGAAATGGATTCCGTCGAAGATTTGTGACGGAAAATGAATTTCGTCGAAAATGGATGAATAAAATAAATGCAAAAGAAATTGATTTGATGAAAATTTTCGACGCAAAATGGATTCCGTCGAAGATTTTTGACGAAAAAAGTATTCCATCGAAAACGGATGACTAAAATAAATACAAAAGAAATTGATTTTGTGAATTTTTTCGACGGAAAATAGATTCCGTCGAAGATTTTTGACGGAAAATGAATTCCGTCGAAAATGGATGAATAAAATAAAAGCAAAAGAAATTGATTTTATAAAGTTTTTCGACGCAAAATGGATTCCGTCGAAGATTTTTGACGAAAAATGTATTCCGTCGAAAACGGATTAATAGAATAAATGCAAAAGAAATTGATTTTGTGAAGAATTTTGACGGAAAATGAATTCCGTCGAAAACGGATGAATAAAATAAATGCAAAAGAAATTGATTTTGTGATGTTTTTCGACGGAAAATGGATTCCGTCGAAGATTTTTGACGGAAAATGAATTCCGTCGAAAATGGATGAATAAAATAAATGCAAAAGAAATTAATTTTATGAAAATTTTCGACGAAAAATGGATTCCGTCGAAGATTTTTGACGAAAAAAGTATTCCATCGAAAACGGATGAATAAAATAAATACAAAAGAAATTGATTTTGTGAAGTTTTTCGACTAAAAAAGAATTTCGTCGAAAATGGATTAATAAAATAAATACAAAGGAAATTGATTTTGTGAGTTTTTCGAGGGAAAATGGATTCCGTCGAAGATTTTTGACGGAAAATGTATTCCGTCGAAAATGGATGAATAAAATAAATGCAAAAGAAATTGATATTGTGAAATTTTTCGATGGAAAACAGATTCCGTCGAAAATGGATGAATAAAATAAATGCAAAAGAAATTGATTTTATGAAGTTTTTCGACGAAAAATGGATTCCGTCGAAGATTTTTGACGAAAAATGTATTGTGTCGAAAATGGATGAATAAAATAAATGCAAAAGAAATTGGTTTTGTGAAGTTTTATGACGGAAAAAGAATTTCGTCGAAAACGGATTAATAAAATAAATGCAAAAGAAATTGATTTTGTGAAATTTTTCGACGGAAAATGGATTCCATCGAAGATTTTTGACGGAAAATGAATTCCGTCGAAACGGGATGAATAAAATAAATGCAAAAGAAATTGATTTTGTGAAGTTTTTCGACGGGAAATGGATTCCGTCGAAGATTTGTGACGGAAAATGAATTTCGTCGAAAATGGATGAATAAAATAAATGCAAAAGAAATTGATTTGATGAAAATTTTCGACGAAAAATAGATTCCATCGAAGATTTTTGACGAAAAAAGTATTCCATCGAAAACGGATGACTAAAATAAATACAAAAGAAATTGATTTTGTGAATTTTTTCGACGGAAAATAGATTCCGTCGAAGATTTTTGACGGAAAATGAATTCCGTCGAAAATGGATGAATAAAATAAAAGCAAAAGAAATTGATTTTATAAAGTTTTTCGACGCAAAATGGATTCCGTCGAAGATTTTTGACGAAAAATGTATTCCGTCGAAAACGGATTAATAGAATAAATGCAAAAGAAATTGATTTTGTGAAGAATTTTGACGGAAAATGAATTCCGTCGAAAACGGATGAATACAATAAATGCAAAAGAAATTGATTTTGTGATGTTTTTCGACGGAAAATGGATTCCGTCGAAGATTTTTGACGGAAAATGAATTCCGTCGAAAATGGATGAATAAAATAAATGCAAAAGAAATTAAATTTATGAAAATTTTCGACGAAAAATGGATTCCGTCGAAGATTTTTGACGAAAAATGTATTCCGTCGAAAACGGATGAATAAAATAAATGCAAAAGAAATTGATTTTGTGAAGTTTTTCGACTGAAAAAGAATTTCGTCGAAAATGGATTAATAAAATAAATACAAAGGAAATTGATTTTGTGAGTTTTTCGAGGGAAAATGGATTCCGTCGAAGATTTTTGACGGAAAATGTATTCCGTCGAAAATGGATGAATAAAATAAATGCAAAAGAAATTGATTTTGTGATTTTTTCGACGGAAAATAGATGCCGTCGATGATTTTTGAAGGAAAATGAATTTTGTCGAAAATGGATAAATAAAATAAATGCAAAAGAAATTGATTTTATGAAGTTTATCGACGAAAAATGGATTCCGTCGAAGATTTTGGACGAAAAATATATTCCGTCGAAAACGGATTAATAAAATAAATGCAAAAGAAATTGATTTTGTGATGATTTTTGACGGAAAATGAATTCCGTCGAAAACGGATGAATAAAATAAATGCAAAAGAAATTGATTTTGTGAAGTTTTTCGACGGAAAATGGATTTCGACGATGATTTTTGACGGAAAATGAATTTCGTCGAAAATGGATGAATAAAATAAATGCAAAAGAAATTGATTTTATGAAGTTTTTCGACAAAAAATGGATTCCGTCGAAAACGGATGACTAAAAAAAATACAAAAGAAATTGATTTTGTGAAGTTTTTCGACGGAAAAAGAATTTCGTCTAAAACAGATTAATAAAATAAATACAAAGGAAATTGATTTTGTAAGTTTTTCGACGGAAAATGGTTTCCGTCGAAGATTTTTGATGGAAAATGTATTCCGTCGAAAATGGATAAAATTAAATTAATGCAAAAGAAATTTATTTTGTGAAGTTTTTCGATGGAAATTAATTCCGTCGAAAATGGATGAATAAAATAAATGCAAAAGAAATTGATATTGTGAAATTTTTATATGGAAAACGGATTCCGTCGAAAATGGATGAATAAAATAAATGCAAAAGAAATTGGTTTTGTGAAGTTTTTCGACGGAAAATGGATTCCGTCGAAGATTTTTTACGGAAAATGTATTCCATCGAAAATGGATGAATTAAATTAATGCAAAAGAAATTGATTTTGTGAAGTTTTTCTGCGGAAAACAAATTCCGTTGAAAACAGATGAATAAAATAAATCCAAAAGAAATTGATTTTGTGAAGTTTTTCGACGGAAAATGGATTCCGTAGAAGATTTTTGACGGAAAATGGATTCCGTCGAAGATTTTGGAAGGAAAATGAATTCCATTGAAAATGGATGAATAAAATAAACGCAAAAGAAATTGATTTGGTGAAGTTTTTCGACGGAAAATGGATTCCGTCGAAGATTTTGGACCGAAAATGAATTCCGTCGAAAATGGATGAATAAAATAAATGCAAAAGAAATTGATTTTATGAAGTTTTTCGACGAAAAATGTATTCCGTCGCAAACGGATTAATAAAATAAATGCAAAAGAAATTGATTTTGTGAAGATTTTTAACGGAAAATGAATTCCGTCGAAAACGGATGAATAAAATAAATGCAAAAGAAATTGATTTTGTGAAGTTTTTCGACGGAAAATGGTTTCCGTCGAAGATTTTTGATGGAAAATGAATTCCGTCGAAAATGGATGAATAAAATAAATGCCAAAGAAATTGATTTTGTGAAGTTTTTCGACGGAAAATGGATTCCGTCGAAGATTTTTGACGGAAAATGAATTCCGTCGTAAATGGATGAATAAAATAAATGCAAAAGAAATTGATTATGTGAAGTTTTTCGACGGAAAATGGATTCCGTCGAAGATTTTTGACGGAAAATGAATTCCGTCGAAAATGGATGAATAAAATAAATGCAAAAGAAATTGATTTTGTGAAGTTTTTCGACGGAAAATGGATTCTGTCGAAGATTTTGGACGGAAAATGAATTCCGTCGAAAATGGATGAATAAAATAAATGCAATAGAAATTGATTTTACGAAGTTTTTCGATGAAAAATGGATTCCGTCGAAGATTTTTAACGAAAAATGTATTCCGTCGAAAATGGATGAATAAAATAAATGCAAAAGAAATTGATTTTGTGAAGTTTTTCGACGGAAAAAGAATTTCGTCGAAAATGGATTAATAAAATAAATGCAAAAGAAATTGATTTTGTGAAGTTTTTAGACGGAAAATGGATTCCGCCGAAGATTTTTGATGGAAAATGAATTCCGTCGAAAATGGATGAATAAAATAAATGCAAAAGAAATTGATTTTGTGAAGTTTTTCGACGGAAAATGGATTCCGTCGAAGATTTTTGAAGGAAAATGAATTCCGTCGAAAATGGATGAATAAAATAAATGCAAAAGAAATTTATTTTGTGAATTTTTCGACGGAAAATAGATGCCGTCGATGATTTTTGAAGGAAAATGAATTTCGTCGAAAATGGATGAATAAAATAAATGCAAAAGAAATTGATTTTATGAAGTTTATCGACGAAAAATGGATTCCGTCGAAGATTTTGAACGAAAAATGTATTCCGTCGAAAACGGATTAATAAAATAAATGCAAAAGAAATTGATTTTGTGATGATTTTTGACGGAAAATGAATTCCGTCGAAAACGGATGAATAAAATAAATGCAAAAGAAATTGATTTTGTGAAGTTTTTCGACGGAAAATGGATTCCGACGAAGATTTTTGACGGAAAATGAATTCCGTCGAAAATGGATGAATAAAATAAATGCAAAAGAAAATGATTTTATGAAGTTTTTCGACAAAAAGTGGATTCCGTCGAAAACGGATGACTAAAATAAATATAAAAGAAATTGATTTTGTGCAGTTTTTCGACGGAAAAAGAATTTCGTCTAAAACAGATTAATAAAATAAATACAAAGGAAATTGATTTTGTAAGTTTTTCGACGGAAAATGGTTTCCGTCGAAGATTTTTGACGGAAAATGTATTCCGTCGAAAATGGATAAAATTAAATTAATGCAAAAGAAATTTATTTTGTGAAGTTTTTCGATGGAAATTAATTCCGTCGAAAATGGATGAATAAAATAAATGCAAAAGAAATTGATATTGTGAAATTTTTAGATGGAAAACGGATTCCGTCGAAAATGGATGAATAAAATAAATGCAAAAGAAATTGGTTTTGTGAAGTTTTTCGACGGAAAATGGATTCCGTTGAAGATTTTTGACGGAAAATGTATTCCATCGAAAATGGATGAATTAAATTAATGCAAAAGAAATTGATTTTGTGAAGTTTTTCGACGGAAAACAAATTCCGTCGAAAACAGATGAATAAAATAAATCCAAAAGAAATTGATTTTGTGAAGTTTTTCGACGGAAAATGGATTCCGTAGAAGATTTTTGACGGAAAATGGATTCCGTCGAAGATTTTGGAAGGAAAATGAATTCCATTGAAAATGGATGAATAAAATAAACGCAAAAGAAATTGATTTGGTGAAGTTTTTCGACGGAAAATGGATTCCGTCGAAGATTTTGGACCGAAAATGAATTCCGTCGAAAATGGATGAATAAAATAAATGCAAAAGAAATTGATTTTATGAAGTTTTTCGACGAAAAATGTATTCCGTCGCAAACGGATTAATAAAATAAATGCAAAAGAAATTGATTTTGTGAAGATTTTTAACGGAAAATGAATTCCGTCGAAAACGGATGAATAAAATAAATGCAAAAGAAATTGATTTTGTGAAGTTTTTCGACGGAAAATGGTTTCCGTCGAAGATTTTTGACGGAAAATGAATTCCGTCGAAAATGGATGAATAAAATAAATGCCAAAGAAATTGATTTTGTGAAGTTTTTCGACGGAAAATGGATTCCGTCGAAGATTTTTGACGGAAAATGAATTCCGTCGTAAATGGATGAATAAAATAAATGCAAAAGAAATTGATTATGTGAAGTTTTTCGACGGAAAATGGATTCCGATGAAAACGGATTAATAAAATAAATGCAAAAGAAATTAATTTTGTGATGTTTTTCGACAGAAAATGGATTCTGTCGAAGATTTTGGACGGAAAATGAATTCCGTCGAAAATGGATGAATAAAATAAATGCAATAGAAATTGATTTTACGAAGTTTTTCGATGAAAAATGGATTCCGTCGAAGATTTTTAACGAAAAATGTATTCCGTCGAAAATGGATGAATAAAATAAATGCAAAAGAAATTGATTTTGTGAAGTTTTTCGACGGAAAAAGAATTTCGTCGAAAATGGATTAATAAAATAAATGCAAAAGAAATTGATTTTGTGAAGTTTTTAGATGGAAAATGGATTCCGTCGAAGATTTTTGATGGAAAATGAATTCCGTCGAAAATGGATGAATAAAATAAATGCAAAAGAAATTGATTTTGTGAAGTTTTTCGACGGAAAATGCATTCCGTCGAAGATTTTTGAAGGAAAATGAATTCCGTCGAAAATGGATGAATAAAATAAATGCAAAAGAAATTGATTTTGTGAATTTTTCGACGGAAAATAGATGCCGTCGATGATTTTTGAAGGAAAATGAATTTCGTCGAAAATGGATGAATAAAATAAATGCAAAAGAAATTGATTTTATGAAGTTTATCGACGAAAAATGGATTCCGTCGAAGATTTTGGACGAAAAATGTATTCCGTCGAAAACGGATTAATAAAATAAATGCATAAGAAATTGATTTTGTGATGATTTTTGACGGAAAATGAATTCCGTCGAAAACGGATGAATAAAATAAATGCAAAAGAAATTGATTTTGTGAAGTTTTTCGACGGAAAATGGATTCCGACGAAGATTTTTGACGGAAAATGAATTCCGTCAAAAATGGATGAATAAAATAAATGCAAAAGAAATTGATTTTATGAAGTTTTTCGACAAAAAATGGATTCCGTCGAAAACGGATGACTAAAATAAATACAAAAGAAATTGATTTTGTGAAGTTTTTCGACGGAAAAAGAATTTCGTCTAAAACAGATTAATAAAATAAATACAAAGGAAATTGATTTTGTAAGTTTTTCGACGGAAAATGGTTTCCGTCGAAGATTTTTGACGGAAAATGTATTCCGTCGAAAATGGATAAAATTAAATTAATGCAAAAGAAATTTATTTTGTGAAGTTTTTCGATGGAAATTAATTCCGTCGAAAATGGATGAATAAAATAAATGCAAAAGAAATTGATATTGTGAAATTTTTAGATGGAAAATGGATTCCGTCGAAAATGGATGAATAAAATAAATGCAAAAGAAATTGATTTTGTGAAGGTTTTAGACGGAAAATGGATTCCGTCGAAGATTTTTGATGGAAAATGAATTCCGTCGAAAATGGATGAATAAAATAAATGCAAAAGAAATTGATTTTATGAAGTTTTAAGATGTAAAATGGATTCCGTCGAAGATTTTTGACGAAAGATGTATTCCGTTGAAAATGGATGAATAAAATAAATGCAAAAGAAATTGCTTTTGTGTAGTTTTTCGACGGAAAAAGAATTTCGTCGAAAACAGATTAATAAAATACATGCGAAAGAAATGGATTTTGTGAAGTTTTTCGACGGAAAATGGATTCCGTCGAAGATTTTTGACGGAAAATGAATTCCGTCAAAAATGGATGAATAAAATAAATGCAAAAGAAATTGATTTCATGAAGTTTTTCGATGGAAAATGGATTCCGTCGAAGATTTTTGACGGAAAATGAATTCCGTCGAAAATGGATGAATAAAAAAAATGCAAAAGAAATTGATTTTGTGAAGTTTTTCGACGGAAAATGGATTCCGTCGAAGATTTTGGACGGAAGATTAATTCCATCGAAAATGGATGAATAAAGTAAATGCAAAAGAAATTGATTTTATGAAGTTTTTCGTTGGAAAATGGATTCCGTCGTAGATTTTTGACGAAAAATGTATTCCGTCGAAAACGGATGAATAAAATAAATGCAAAAGAAATTGATTTTGGGAAGTTTTTCGACGGAAAATGGATTCCGTCAAAGATTTTTGACGGAAAATGAATTTCAACGAAAACGGATGAATAAAAAAAATGCAAAAGAAATTGATTTTGTGAAGTTTTTCGACGGAAAATGGATTCCGTCGAAGATTTTTGACGAAAAATGAATTCCGTCGAAAATGGATAAATAAAATAAATGCAAAAGAAATTGATTTTGTGAAGTTTTTCGACAGAAAAAGAATTTCGTTGAAAACGGAATAATAAAATAAATGCAAAAGAAATTGATTTTTTGAAGTTTTTCGACGGAAAATGGATTCCGTAGAAGATTTTTGATGGAAAATGGATTTCGTCGCAGATTTTTGACGGAAAATGAATTCCGACGAAAACGGATGAATAAAATAAATGCAAAAGAAATTGATTTTGTGAAGATTTTTGAATGAAAATGTTTTCCGTCGAAAACGGATTATGGATTCCGTCGAAGATTTTTGACGGAAAATGAATTCCATCGAAAATGGATGAATAAAATAAATGCAAAAGTAATTGATTTTGTGAAGTTTTTCGACGGAAAATGGATTCCGACGAAGATTTTTGACGGAAAATGAATTCCGTCGAAAATGGATGAATAAAATAAATGCAAAAGAAATTGATTTTATGAAGTTTTTCGACAAAAAATGGATTCCGTCGAAAACGAATGACTAAAATAAATACAAAAGAAATGGATTTTGTGAAGTTTTTCGACGGAAAAAGAATTTCGTCTAAAACAGATTAATAAAATAAATACAAAGGAAATTGATTTTGTAAGTTTTTCGACAGAAAATGGTTTCCGTCGAAGATTTTTGACGGAAAATGTATTCCGTCGAAAATGGATAAAATTAAATTAATGCAAAAGAAATTTATTTTGTGAAGTTTTTCGATGGAAATTAATTCCGTCGAAAATGGATGAATAAAATAAATGCAAAAGAAATTGTTATTGTGAAATTTTTAGATGGAAAACGGATTCCGTCAAAAATGGATGAATAAAATAAATGCAAAAGAAATTGATTTTATGAAGTTTTTCGTCGAATTCCGTCGAAGATTTTTGACGGAAAATGAATTCCGTTGAAAATAGATGAATACAATAAATGCAAAAGAAATTTATTTTATGTAGTTTTTCGTTGGAAAATGGATTCCGTAGAAGATTTTTGACGAAAAATGTATTCCGTCGAAAACGGATGAATAAAATAATTGCAAAAAAAATTGATTTTGTGTAGTTTTTCGTCGGAAAATGGATTCCGTAGAAGATTTTTGACGGAAAATGAATTCCGTCGAAGATTTTTGACGAAAAATGTATTCCGTCGAAAACGGATGACTAAAATAGATGCAAAGGAAATTGATTTTATGAATTTTTTCGACGAAAAATGGATTCCGTCGAAGATTTTTGACGGAAAATGTATTCCGTCGAAAATGGATGAATTAAATTAATGCAAAAGAAAATTATTTTGTGAAGTTTTTCGACGGAAAATGAATTCCGTCGAGAATGGATAAATAAAATAAATGCAAAAGAAATTGATATTGTGAAATTTTTCGATGGAAAACGGATTCCGTCGAAAATGGATGAATAAAATAAATGCAAAAGAAATTGATTTTATGAATTTTTTCGACGAAAAATGGATTCCGTCGAAGATTTTTGACGGAAAATGAATTCCGTTGAAAATGGATGAATAAAATAAATGCAAAAGAAATTGATTTTATTAATTTTTCGACGAAAAATGGATTCCGTCGAAAACAGATGAATAAAATAAATGCAAAAGAAATTGTTTTTGTGTAGTTTTTCGACGGAAAAAGAATTTCGTCGAAAACGGATTAATAAAATACATGCGAAAGAAATGGATTTTGTGAAGTTTTTCGACGGAAAATGGATTCCGTCGAAGATTTTTGACGGAAAAAGAATTCCGTCAAAAATGGATGAATAAAATAAATGCAAAAGAAATTGATTTTATGAAGTTTTTCGATGGAAAATGGATTCCGTCGAAGATTTTTGACGGAAAATGAATTCCGTCGAAAATGGATGAATAAAAAAAAATGCAAAAGAAATTGATTTTGTGAAGTTTTTCGACGGAAAATGGATTCCGTCGAAGATTTTGGACGGAAGATTAATTCCATCGAAAATGGATGAATAAAATAAATGCAAAACAAATTGATTTTATGAAGTTTTTCGTTGGAAAATGGATTCCGTCGAAGATTTTTGACGAAAAATGTATTCCGTCGAAAACGGATGAATAAAATAAATGCAAAAGAAATTGATTTTGGGAAGTTTTTCGACGGAAAATGGATTCGGTCGAAGATTTTTGACGGAAAATGAATTTCAACGAAAACGGATGAATAAAAAAATTGCAAAAGAAATTGATTTTGTGAAGTTTTTCGACGGAAAATGGATTCCGTCGAAGATTTTTGACGGAAAATGAATTCCGTCGAAAATGGATAAATAAAATAAATGCAAAAGAAATTGATTTTGTGAAGTTTTTCGACAGAAAAATAATTTCGTTGAAAACGGAATAATAAAATAAATGCAAAAGAAATTGATTTTTTGAAGTTTTTCGACGGAAAATGGATTCCGTAGAAGATTTTTGATGGAAAATGGATTTCGTCGAAGATTTTTGACGGAAAATGAATTCCGACGAAAACGGATGAATAAAATAAATGCAAAAGAAATTGATTTTGTGAAGATTTTTGAAAGAAAATGTTTCCGTCGAAAACGAATGACTAAAATAAATACAAAAGAAATTGATTTTGTGAAGTTTTTCGACGGAAAAAGAATTTCGTCTAAAACAGATTAATAAAATAAATACAAAGGAAATTGATTTTGTAAGTTTTTCGAAGGAAAATGGTTTCCGTCGAAGATTTTTGACGGAAAATGTATTCCGTCGAAAATGGATAAAATTAAATTAATGCAAAAGATATTTATTTTGTGAAGTTTTTCGATGGAAATTAATTCCGTCGAAAATGGATGAATAAAATAAAAGCAAAAGAAATTGATATTGTGAAATTTTTAGATGGAAAACGGATTCTGTCGAAAATGGATGAATAAAATAAATGCAAAAGAAATTGATTTTATGAAGTTTTTCGACGAATTCCGTCGAAGATTTTTGACGGAAAATGAATTCCGTTGAAAATAGATGAATACAATAAATGCAAAAGAAATTTATTTTATGTAGTTTTTCGTTGGAAAATGGATTCCGTAGAAGATTTTTGACGAAAAATGTATTCCGTCGAAAACGGATGAATAAAATAATTGCAAAAAAAATTGATTTTGTGTAGTTTTTCGTCGGAAAATGGATTCCGTAGAAGATTTTTGACGGAAAATGGATTCCGTCGAAGATTTTTGACGAAAAATGTATTCCGTCGAAAATGGATGACTAAAATAGATGCAAAGGAAATTGATTTTATGAATTTTTTCGACGAAAAATGGATTCCGTCGAAGATTTTTGACGGAAAATGTATTCCGTCGAAAATGGATGAATTAAATTAATGCAAAAGAAAATTATTTTGTGAAGTTTTTCGACGGAAAATGAATTCCGTCGAGAATGGATAAATAAAATAAATGCAAAAGAAATTGATATTGTGAAATTTTTCGATGGAAAACGGATTCCGTCGAAAATGGATGAATAAAATAAATGCAAAAGAAATTGATTTTATGAATTTTTTCGACGCAAAATGGATTCCGTCGAAGATTTTTGACGGAAAATGAATTCCGTTGAAAATGGATGAATAAAATAAATGCAAAAGAAATTGATTTTATTAATTTTTCGACGAAAAATGGATTCCGTTGAAGATTTTTGACGAAAAATGTATTCCGTCGAATATGGATGAATAAAATAAATGCAAAAGAAATTGTTTTTGTGTAGTTTTTCGACGGAAAAAGAATTTCGTCGAAAACGGATTAATAAAATACATTCGAAAGAAATGGATTTTGTGAAGTTTTTCGACGGAAAATGGATTCCGTCGAAGATTTTTGATGGAAAATGAATTCCGTCAAAAATGGATGAATAAAATAAATGCAAAAGAAATTGATTTTATGAAGTTTTTCGATGGAAAATGGATTCCGTCGAAGATTTTTGACGGAAAATGAATTCCATCGAAAATGGATGAATAAAACAAATGCAAAAGAAATTGATTTTGTGAAGTTTTTCGACGGAAAATGGATTCCGTCGAAGATTTTGGACGGAAAATTAATTCCATCGAAAATGGATGAATAAAATAAATGCAAAAGAAATTGATTTTATGAAGTTTTTCGTTGGAAAATGGATTCCGTCGAAGACTTTTGACGGAAAATGAATTCCGTCGAAAACGAATGAATAAAATAAATGCAAAAGAAATTGATTTTCTGAAGTTTTTCGACGGAAAATGGATTCCGTAGAACATTTTTGATGGAAAATGGATTTCGTCGAAGATTTTTGACGAAAAATGAATTCCGACGAAAACGGATGAATAAAATAAATGCAAAAGAAATTGATTTTGTGAAGATTTTTGAATGAAAATGAATTCCTTCGAAAACGGATGAATAAAATAAATGCAAAAGAAATTGATTTTGCGAAGTTTTTCGACGGAAAATGGATTCCGTCGAAAATTTTTGACGAAAAATGTTTTCCGTCAAAAACGGATTAATAAAATAAATGCAAAAGAAATTGATTTTGTGAAGATTTTTGACGGAAAATGAATTCCGTCGAAAATGGATGAATAAAATAAATGCAAAAGAAATTGATTTTGCGAAGTTTCTCGACGGAAAATGGATTCCGTCGAAGATTTTTGACAGAAAAAGAATTCCGTCGAAAATGGATGAATAAAATAAATGCAATAGAAATTGATTTGATGAAGTTTTTTGACGAAAAATGTATTCCGTCGAAGATTTTTGACGAAAAATGTATTCCGTCGAAAACGGATGAATAAAATAAATGCAAAAGAAATTGATTTTGGGAAGTTTTTCGACGGAAAATGGATTCCGTCGAAGATTTTTGAAGGAAAATGAATTCCGTCGAAAATGGATGAATAAAATAAATGCAAAAGAAATTGATTTTGTGAATTTTTCGATGGAAAATAGATTCCGTCGAAGATTTTTGAAGGAAAATGAATTTCGTCGAAAATGGATGAATAAAATAAATGCAAAAGAAATTGATTTTGTGAAGTTTATCGACGAAAAATGGATTCCGTCGAAGATTTTTGACGAAAAATGTATTCCGTCGAAAACGGATGAATAAAATAAATGCAAAAGAAATTGATTTTGTGATGATTTTTGACGGAAAATGAATTCCGTCGAAAACGGATGAATAAAATAAATGCAAAAGAAATTGATTTTGTGAAGTTTTTCGACGGAAAATGGATTCCGACGAAGATTTTTGACGGAAAATGAATTCCGTCGAAAATGGATGAATAAAATAAATGCAAAAGAAATTGACTTTATGAAGTTTTTCGACAAAAAATGGATTCCGTCGAAAACGGATGACTAAAATAAATACAAAAGAAATTGATTTTGTGAAGTTTTTCGACGGAAAAAGAATTTCGTCTAAAACAGATTAATAAAATAAATACAAAGGAAATTGATTTTGTAAGTTTTCCGTCGAAAATGGATAAAATTAAATTAATGCAAAAGAAATTTATTTTGTGAAGTTTTTCGATGGAAATTAATTCCGTCGAAAATGGATGAATAAAATAAATGCAAAAGAAATTGATATTGTGAAATTTTTAGATGGAAAACGGATTCCGTCGAAAATGGATGAATAAAATAAATGCAAAAGAAATTGATTTTATGAAGTTTTTCGACGAATTCCGTCGAAGATTTTTGACGGAAAATGAATTCCGTTGAAAATAGATGAATACAATAAATGCAAAAGAAATTTATTTTATGTAGTTTTTCGTCGGAAAATGGGTTCCGTAGAAGATTTTTGACGAAAAATGTATTCCGTCGAAAACGGATGAATAAAATAATTGCAAAAGAAATTGATTTTGTGTAGTTTTTCGTCGGAAAATGGATTCCGTAGAAGATTTTTGACAGAAAATGGATTCCGTCGAAGATTTTTGACGAAAAATGTATTCCGTCGAAAACGGATGACTAAAATAGATGCAAAGGAAATTGATTTTATGAATTTTTTCGACGAAAAATGGATTCCGTCGAAGATTTTTGACGGAAAATGTATTCCGTCGAAAATGGATGAATTAAATTAATGCAAAAGAAAATTATTTTGTAAAGTTTTTTCGACGGAAAATGAATTCCGTCGAGAATGGATAAATAAAATAAATGCAAAAGAAATTGATATTGTGAAATTTTTCGATGGAAAACGGATTCCGTCGAAAATGGATGAATAAAATAAATGCAAAAGAAATTGATTTTATGAATTTTTTCGACGAAAAATGGATTCCGTCGAAGATTTTTGACGGAAAATGAATTCCGTTGAAAATGGATGAATAAAATAAATGCAAAAGAAATTGATTTTTTTAATTTTTCGACGAAAAATGGATTCCGTTGAAGATTTTTGACGAAAAATGTATTCCGTCGAAAACAGATGAATAAAATAAAAGCAAAAGAAATTGATTTTGTGAAGTTTTTCGACGGAAAATGGATTCCGTAGAAGATTTTTGACGGAAAATGAATTCCATCGAAAACGGATGAATAAGATAAATGCAAAAGAAATTGATTTTGTGAAGTTTTTCGACAGAAAATGGATTTCATCGAAGATTTTTGACGGAAAATGAATTCCGTCGAAAATGGATGTATAAAATAAATGCAAAAGAAATTGAATTTGTGAAGTTTTTCGACGGAAAATGGATTCCGTCGAAGATTTTTTACGGAAAATGAATTCCGTCGAAAATGGATGAATAAAATAAATGCAAAAGAAATTGATTTTGTGAAGTTTTTCGACGGAAAATTGATTCCATCGAAGATTTTTGACGGAAAATGAATTTCGTCAAAAATGGATGAATAAAATAAATGCAAAAGAAATTGATTTTATGAAGTTTTTCGACGAAAAATGGATTGCGTCGAAGATTTTTGACGAAAAATGTATTCCGTCGAAAACAGATGAATAAAATAAATGCAAAAGAAATTGATTTTGAGAAGATTTTTGACGGAAAATGAATTTGGTCGAAAATGGATGAATAAAATAAATGCAAAAGAAATTGATTTTGTGAAGTTTTTCGACGGAAAAAGAATTTTGTCGAAAATGGATTAATAAAATAAATGCAAAAGAAATTGATTTTGTGAAGTTTTTAGACGGAAAATGGATTCCGTCGAAATTTTTTGATGGAAAATGAATTCCGTCGAAAATGGATGAATAAAAGAAATGCAAAAGAAATTGATTTTGTGAAGTTTTTCGATGGAAAATGGATTCCGTCGAAATTTTTTGATGGAAAATGAATTCCGTCGAAAATGGATGAATAAAAGAAATGCAAAGGAAATTGATTTTGCAAGTTTTTCGACGGAAAATGGATTCCGTCGAAGATTTTTGACGGAAAATGTATTCCGTCGAAAATGGATGAATTAAATTAAGGCAAAAGAAAATTATTTTGTGAAGTTTTTCGCCAGAAAATGAATTCCGTCGAAAATGGATAAATAAAATAAATTGAAAAGAAATTGATATTGTGAAATTTTTCGATGGAAAACGGATTCCGTCGAAAATGGATGAATAAAATAAATGCAGAAGAAATTGATTTTATGAATTTTTTCGACGAAAAATGGATTCCGTCAAAGATTTTTGACGGAAAATGAATTCCGTTGAAAATGGATGAATAAAATAAATGCAAAAGAAATTGATTTTATTAATTTTTCGACGAAAAATGGATTCCGTTGAAGATTTTTGACGAAAAATGTATTCCGTCGAAAACGGATGAATAAAATAAATGCAAAAGAAATTGATTTTGTGATGTTTTTCGACGGAAAATGGATTCCGTAGAAGATTTTTGACAGAAAATGGATTCCGTCGAAGATTTTTGACGGCAAATGAATTCCATCGAAAACGGATGAATAAAATAAATGCAAAAGAAATTGATTTTGTGAAGTTTTTCGACGGAAAATGGATTCCGTTGAAGATTTTTGACGAAAAATGTATTCCGTCGAAAATGGATGAATAAAATAAATGCAAAAGAATTTTTTGTTGATTTTGTGATGTTTTTCGACGGAAAATGGATTCCGTAGAAGATTTTTGACGGAAAATGGATTCCGTCGAAGATTTTTGACGGCAAATGAATTCCATCGAAAACGGATGAATAAAATATATGCAAAAGAAATTGATTTTGTGAAGTTTTTCAACGGAAAAAGAATTGCGTCGAAAATGGATTAATAAAATAAATGCAAAAGAAATTGATTTTGAGAAGTTTTTAGACGGAAAATGGATTCCGTCGAAGATTTTTGATGGAAAATGAATTCCGTCGAAAATGGATGAATAAAATAAATGCAAAAGAAATTGATTTTATGAAGTTTTAAGATGGAAAATGGATTTCGTCGAAGATTTTTGACGAAAAATGTATTCCGTCGAAAATGGATGAATAAAATAAATGCAAAATAAATTGTTTTTGTGTAGTTTTTCGACGGAAAAAGAATTTCGTCGAAAACGGATTAATAAAATACATGCGAAAGAAATGGATTTTGTGAAGTTTTTCGATGGAAAATGGATTCCGTCGAAGATTTTTGACGGAAAATGAATTCCGTCGAAAATGGATGAATAAAACAAATGCAAAAGAAATTGATTTTGTGAAGTTTTTCGACGGAAAATGGATTCCGTCGAAGATTTTGGACGGAAAATGAATTCCATCGAAAATGGATGAATAAAATAAATGCAAAAGAAATTGATTTTATGAAGTTTTTCGTTGGAAAATGGATTCCGTCGAAGATTTTTGACGAAAAATGTATTCCGTCGAAAACGGATGAATAAAATAAATGCAAAAGAAATTGATTTTGGGAAGTTTTTCGACGGAAAATGGATTCCGTCGAAGATTTTTGACGGAAATGAATTTCAACGAAAACGGATGAATAAAAAAAATGCAAAAGAAATTGATTTTGTGAAGTTTTTCGACGGAAAATGGATTCCGTCGAAGATTTTTGACGGAAAATGAATTCCGTCGAAAATGGATAAATAAAATAAATGCAAAAGAAATTGATTTTGTGAAGTTTTTCGACAGAAAAAGAATTTCGTTGAAAACGGAATAATAAAATAAATGCAAAAGAAATTGATTTTTTGAAGTTTTTCGACGGAAAATGGATTCCGTAGAAGATTTTTGATGGAAAATGGATTTCGTCGAAGATTTTTGACGGAAAATGAATTCCGACGAAAACGGATGAATAAAATAAATGCAAAAGAAATTGATTTTGTGAAGATTTTTGAATGAAAATGAATTCCGTCGAAAACGGATGAATAAAATAAATGCAAAAAAAATTGCTTTTGCGAAGTTTTTCGACGGAAACTGGATTCCGTCGAAAATTTTTGACGAAAAATGTTTTCCGTCGAAAATGGATTAATAAAATAAATGCAAAAGAAATTGATTTTGTGAAGATTTTTGACGGAAAATGAATTCCGTCGAAAACGGATGAATAAAATAAATGCAAAAGACATTGATTTTGCGAAGTTTTTCGACGGAAAATGGATTCCGTCGAAGATTTTTGACAGTAAAAGAATTCCGTCGAAAATGGATGAATAAAATAAATGCAATAGAAATTGATTTGATGATGTTTTTTGACGAAAAATGTATTCCGTCGAAAACGGATGACTAAAATAAATGCAAAAGAAATTGATTTTATGAAATTTTTCGACGGAAAAAGGATTTCGTCGAAAACGGATTAATAAGATAAATGCAAAGAAAATTGATTTTGTGAGTTTTTCGACGCAAAATGGATTCCGTCGAAGATTTTTGACGGAAAATGTATTCCGTCGAAAATGGATGAATTAAATTAATGCAAAAGAAATTTATTTTGTGAAGTTTTTCGACGGAAAATGAATTCCGTCGAAAATGGATGAATAAAATAAATGCAAAAGAAATTGATATTGTGAAATTTTTCGATGGAAAACGGATTTCGTCGAAAACGGATGAATAAAATAAATGCAAAAGAAATTGATTTTGTGAAGTTTTTCGACGGAAAATGGATTCCGTAGAACATTTTTGATGGAAATTGGATTCCGTCGAAGATTTTTGACGGAAAATGAATTCCATCGAAAACGGAAGAATAAAATAAATGCAAAAGAAATTGATTTTGTGAAGTTTTTTGACAGAAAATGGATTCCGTCGAAGATTTTTGACGGAAAATGAATTCCGTCGTAAATGGATGAATAAAATAAATGCAAAAGAAATTGATTATGTGAAGTTTTTCGACGGAAAATGGATTCCGTCGAAGATTTTTGACGGAAAATGAATTCCGTCGAAAATGGATGAATAAAATAAATGCAAAAGAAATTGATTTTGTGAAGTTTTACGACGGAAAATGGATTCCGTCGAAGATTTTGGACGGAAAATGAATTCCGTCGAAAATGGTTGAATAAAATAAATGCAAAAGAAATTGATTTTACGAAGTTTTTCGATGAAAAATGGATTCCGTCGAAGATTTTTAACGAAAAATGTATTCCGTCGAAAATTGATGAATAAAATAAATGCAAAAGAAATTGATTTTGTGAAGTTTTTCGACGGAAAAAGAATTTCGTCGAAAATGGATTAATAAAATAAATGCAAAAGAAATTGATTTTGTGAAGTTTTTAGACGGAAAACGGATTCCGTCGAAGATTTTTGATGGAAAATGAATTCCGTCGAAAATGGATGAATAAAATAAATGCAAAAGAAATTGATTTTGTGAATTTTTTCGACGGAAAATAGATGCCGTCGAAGATTTTTGAAGGAAAATGAATTTCGTCGAAAATGGATGAATAAAATAAATGCAAAAGAAATTGATTTTATGAAGTTTATCGACGAAAAATGGATTCCGTCGAAGATTTTTGACGAAAAATGTATTCCGTCGAAAACGGATTAATAAAATAAATGCAAATGAAATTGATTTTGTGATGATTTTTGACGGAAAATGAATTCCGTCGAAAACGGATGAATAAAATAAATGCAAAAGAAATTGATTTTGTGAAGTTTTTCGACGGAAAATGGATTCCGACGAAGATTTTTGACGGAAAATGAATTCTGTCGAAAATGGATGAATAAAATAAATGCAAAAGAAATTGATTTTATGAAGTTTTTCGACAAAAAAATGGATTCCGTCGGAAACGGATGACTAAAATAAATACAAAAGAAATTGATTTTGTGAAGTTTTTCGACGGAAAAAGAATTTCGTCTAAAACAGATTAATAAAATAAATACAAAGGAAATTGATTTTGTAAGTTTTTCGACGGAAAATGGTTTCCGTCGAAGATTTTTGACGGAAAATGTATTCCGTCGTAAATGGATGAATTAAATTAATGCAAAAGAAATTTATTTTGTGAAGTTTTTCGACGGAAATTAATTCCGTCGAAAATGGATGGATAAAATAAATGCAAAAGAAATTGATATTGTGAAATTTTTAGATGGAAAACGGATTCCGTCGAAAATGGATGAATAAAATAAATGCAAAAGAAATTGATTTTATGAAGTTGTTCGACGAATTCCGTCGAAGATTTTTGACGGAAAATGAATTCCGTTGAAAATAGATGAATACAATAAATGCAAAAGAAATTTATTGTATGAAGTTTATCGACGAAAAATGGATTCCGTCGAAGATTTTTGACGAAAAATGTATTCCGTCGAAAACGGATGAATAAAATAATTGCAAAAGAAATTGATTTTGTGTAGTTTTTGACGGAAAATGGATTCCGTCGAAGATTTTTGACGAAAAATGTATTCCGTCGAAAACGGATGACAAAAATAGATGCAAAAGAAATTGATTTTGTGAAGTTTTTCGACGGAAAAAATTTTCGTCGAAAACGGATAAATAAAATAAATGCAAAGGAAATTGATTTTATGAATTTTTTCGACGAAAAATGGATTCCGTCGAAGATTTTTAACGGAAAATGTATTCCGTCGAAAATGGATGAATTAAATTAATGCAAAAGAAAATTATTTTGTGAAGTTTTTCGACGGAAAATGAATTCCGTCGAAAATGGATAAATAAAATAAATGCAAAAGAAATTGATATTGTGAAATTTTTCGATGGAAAACGGATTCCGTCGAAAATGGATGAATAAAATAAATGCAAAAGAAATTGATTTTATGAATTTTTTCGACGAAAAATAGATTCCGTCGAAGATTTTTGACGGAAAATGAATTCCGTTGAAAATTGATGAATAAAATAAATGCAAAAGAAATTGATTTTATTAATATTTTGACGAAAAATGGATTCCGTTGAAGATTTTTAACGAAAAATGTATTCCGTCGAAAACGGATGAATAAAATAAATGCAAAAGAAATTGATTTTGTGAAGTTTTTCGACGGAAAATGGATTCCCTAGAAGATTTTTGACGGAAAATGGATTCCGCCGAAGATTTTTGACGGAAAATGAATTCCGTCGAAAACGGATGAATAAAATTAATGCAAAAGAAATTTATTTTGTGAAGTTTTTCGACGGAAAATGGATTCCGTCGAAGATTTTGGACGGAAAATGAATTCCGTCGAAAATGGATGAATAAAATAAATGCAAAAGAAATTGATTTTGTGAAGTTTTTCGACGGAAAATGGATTCCGTCGAAGATTTTTGAAGGAAAATGAATTCCGTCGAAAATGGATGAATAAAATAAATGCAAAAGAAATTGATTTTGTGAATTTTTTCGACGGAAAATAGATGCCGTCGAAGATTTTTGAAGGAAAATGAATTTCGTCGAAAATGGATGAATAAAATAAATGCAAAAGAAATTGATTTTATGAAGTTGTTCGACGAATTCCGTCGAAGATTTTTGACGGAAAATGAATTCCGTTGAAAATAGATGAATACAATAAATGCAAAAGAAATTTATTTTATGAAGTTTATTGACGAAAAATGGATTCCGTCGAAGATTTTTGACGAAAAATGTATTCCGTCGAAAACGGATGAATAAAATAATTGCAAAAGAAATTGAATTTGTGTAGTTTTTCGTCGGAAAATGGATTCCGTAGAAGATTTTTGACGGAAAATGGATTCCGTCGAAGATTTTTGACGGAAAATGAATTCCATCGAAAACGGATGAATAAAATAAATGCAAAAGAAATTGATTTTGTGAAGTTTTTCGACGGAAAATGGATTCCGTCGAAGATTTTTGACGGAAAATGAATTCCGTCGAAAATGGATGAATAAAATAAATGCAAAAGAAATTGATTTTGTGAAGTTTTTCGACGGAAAATGGATTCCGTCGAAGATTTTTGAAGGAAAATGAATTCCGTCGAAAATGGATGAATAAAATAAATGCAAAAGAAATTGATTTTGTGAATTTTTTCGACGGAAAATAGATGCCGTCGAAGATTTTTGAAGGAAAATGAATTTCGTCGAAAATGGATGAATAAAATAAATGCAAAAGAAATTGATTTTATGAAGTTTATCGACGCAAAATGGATTCCGTCGAAGATTTTTGACGAAAAATGTATTCCGTCGAAAACGGATTAATAAAATAAATGCAAATGAAATTGATTTTGTAAGTTTTTCGATAGAAAACAAATTCCGTCGAAAACGGATGAATAAAAAAAATGCAAAAGAAATTGATTTTGTGAAGTTTTTCGACGGAAAATGGATTCCGACGAAGATTTTTGACGGAAAATGAATTCCGTCGAAAATGGATGAATAAAATAAATGCAAAAGAAATTGATTTTATGAAGTTTTTCGACAAAAAATGGATTCCGTCGAAAACGGATGACTAAAATAAATACAAAAGAAATTGATTTTGTGAAGTTTTTCGACGGAAAAAGAATTTCGTCTAAAACAGATTAATAAAATAAATACAAAGGAAATTGATTTTGTAAGTTTTTCGACGGAAAATGGTTTCCGTCGAAGATTTTTGACGGAAAATGTATTCCGTCGAAAATGGATGAATTAAATTAATGCAAAAGAAATTTATTTTGTGAAGTTTTTCGACGGAAATTAATTCCGTCGAAAATGGATGAATAAAATAAATGCAAAAGAAATTGATATTGTGAAATTTTTAGATGGAAAACGGATTCCGTCGAAAATGGATGAATAAAATAAATGCAAAAGAAATTGATTTTATGAAGTTGTTCGACGAATTCCGTCGAAGATTTTTGACGGAAAATGAATTCCGTTGAAAATAGATGAATACAATAAATGCAAAAGAAATTTATTGTATGAAGTTTATCGACGAAAAATGGATTCCGTTGAAGATTTTTGACGAAAAATGTATTCCGTCGAAAACGGATGAATAAAATAATTGCAAAAGAAATTGATTTTGTGTAGTTTTTCGTCGGAAAATGGATTCCGTAGAAGATTTTTGACGGAAAATGGATTCCGTCGAAGATTTTTGACGAAAAATGTATTCCGTCGAAAACGGATGACAAAAATAGATGCAAAAGAAATTGATTTTGTGAAGTTTTTCGACGGAAAAAGAATTTCGTCGAAAACGGATAAATAAAATAAATGCAAAGGAAATTGATTTTATGAATTTTTTCGACGAAAAATGGATTCCGTCGAAGATTTTTGACGGAAAATGTATTCCGTCGAAAATGGATGAATTAAATTAATGCAAAAGAAAATTATTTTGTGAAGTTTTTCGAGGGAAAATGAATTCCGTCGAAAATGGATAAATAAAATAAATGCAAAAGAAATTGATATTGTGAAATTTTTCGATGGAAAACAGATTCCGTCGAAAATGGATGAATAAAATAAATGCAAAAGAAATTGATTTTATGAATTTTTTCGACGAAAAATAGATTCCGTCGAAGATTTTTGACGGAAAATGAATTCCGTTGAAAATTGATGAATAAAATAAATGCAAAAGAAATTGATTTTATTAATATTTTGACGAAAAATGGATTCCGTTGAAGATTTTTAACGAAAAATGTATTCCGTCGAAAACGGATGAATAAAATAAATGCAAAAGAAATTGATTTTGTGAAGTTTTTCGACGGAAAATGGATTCCCCAGAAGATTTTTGACGGAAAATGGATTCCGTCGAAGATTTTTGACGGAAAATGAATTCCGTCGAAAACGGATGAATAAAATTAATGCAAAAGAAATTTATTTTGTGAAGTTTTTCGACGGAAAATGGATTCCGTCGAAGATTTTGGACGGAAAATGAATTCCGTCGAAAATGGATGAATAAAATAAATGCAAAAGAAATTGATTTTGTGAAGTTTTTCGACGGAAAATGAATTCCGTCGAAGATTTTTGAAGGAAAATGAATTCCGTCGAAAATGGATGAATAAAATAAATGCAAAAGAAATTGATTTTGTGAATTTTTTCGACGGAAAATAGATGCCGTCGAAGATTTTTGAAGGAAAATGAATTTCGTCGAAAATGGATGAATAAAATAAATGCAAAAGAAATTGATTTTATGAAGTTGTTCGACGAATTCCGTCGAAGATTTTTGACGGAAAATGAATTCCGTTGAAAATAGATGAATACAATAAATGCAAAAGAAATTTATTTTATGAAGTTTATCGACGAAAAATGGATTCCGTTGAAGATTTTTGACGAAAAATGTATTCCGTCGAAAACGGATGAATAAAATAATTGCAAAAGAAATTGAATTTGTGTAGTTTTTCGTCGGAAAATGGATTCCGTAGAAGATTTTTGACGGAAAATGGATTCCGTCGAAGATTTTTGACGAAAAATGTATTCCGTCGAAAACGGATGACTAAAATAGATGCAAAAGAAATTGATTTTGTGAAGTTTTTCGACGGAAAATGGATTTCGTCGAAAACGGATAAATAAAATAAATGCAAAGGAAATTGATTTTATGAATTTTTTCGACGAAAAATGGATTCCGTCGAAGATTTTTGACGGAAAATGTATTCCGTCGAAAATGGATGAATTAAATTAATGCAAAAGAAAATTATTTTGTGAAGTTTTTCGACGGAAAATGAATTCCGTCGAAAATGGATAAATAAAATAAATGCAAAAGAAATTGATATTGTGAAATTTTTAGATGGAAAACGGATTCCGTCGAAAATGGATGAATAAAATAAATGCAAAAGAAATTGATTTTATGAAGTTGTTCGACGAATTCCGTCGAAGATTTTTGACGGAAAATGAATTCCGTTGAAAATAGATGAATACAATAAATGCAAAAGAAATTTATTGTATGAAGTTTATCGACGAAAAATGGATTCCGTCGAAGATTTTTGACGAAAAATGTATTCCGTCGAAAACGGATGAATAAAATAAATGCAAAAGAAATTGATTTTGTGTAGTTTTTCGTCGAAAAATGGATTCCGTCGAAGATTTTTGACGGAAAATGAATTCCGTCGAAGATTTTTGACGAAAAATGTATTCCGTCGAAAACGGATGACTAAAATAGATGCAAAAGAAATTGATTTTGTGAAGTTTTTCGACGGAAAAAGAATTTCGTCGAAAACGGATAAATAAAATAAATGCAAAGGAAATTGATTTTATGAATTTTTTCGACGAAAAATGGATTCCGTCGAAGATTTTGGACGGAAAATGTATTCCGTCGAAAATGGATGAATTAAATTAATGCAAAAGAAAATTATTTTGTGAAGTTTTTCGACGGAAAATGAATTCCGTCGAAAATGGATGAATAAAATAAATGCAAAAGAAATTGATATTGTGAAATTTTTAGATGGAAAACGGATTCCGTCGAAAATGGATGAATAAAATCAATGCAAAAGAAATTGATTTTATGAAGTTGTTCGACGAATTCCGTCGAAGATTTTTGACGGAAAATGAATTCCGTTGAAAATAGATGAATACAATAAATGCAAAAGAAATTTATTGTATGAAGATTATCGACGAAAAATGGATTCCGTCGAAGATTTTTGACGAAAAATGTATTCCGTCGAAAACGGATGAATAAAATAATTGCAAAAGAAATTGATTTTGTGTAGTTTTTCGTCGGAAAATGGATTTCGTAGAAGATTTTTGACGGAAAATGGATTCCGTCGAAGATTTTTGACGAAAAATGTATTCCGTCGAAAACGAATGACTAAAATAGATGCAAAAGAAATTGATTTTGTGAAGTTTTTCGACGGAAAAAAGAATTTCGTCGAAAACGGATAAATAAAATAAATGCAAAGGAAATTGATTTTATGAATTTTTTCGACGAAAAATGGATTCCGTCGAAGATTTTTGACGGAAAATGTATTCCGTCGAAAATGGATGAATTAAATTAATGCAAAAGAAAATTATTTTGTGAAGTTTTTCGACGGAAAATGAATTCCGTCGAAAATGGATAAATAAAATAAATGCAAAAGAAATTGATATTGTTAAATTTTTTAGATGGAAAACGGATTCCGTCGAAAATGGATGAATAAAATAAATGCAAAAGAAATTGATTTTATGAAGTTGTTCGACGAATTCCGTCGAAGATTTTTGACGGAAAATGAATTCCGTTGAAAATAGATGAATACAATAAATGCAAAAGAAATTTATTGTATGAAGTTTATCGACGAAAAATGGATTCCGTCGAAGATTTTTGACGAAAAATGTATTCCGTCGAAAACGGATGAATAAAATAATTGCAAAAGAAATTGATTTTGTGTAGTTTTTCGTCGGAAAATGGATTCCGTAGAAGATTTTTGACGGAAAATGGATTCCGTCGAAGATTTTTGACGAAAAATGAATTCCGTCGAAAACGGATGACTAAAATAGATGCAAAAGAAATTGATTTTGTGAAGTTTTTCGACGGAAAAAGAATTTCGTCGAAAACGGATAAATAAAATAAATGCAAAGGAAATTGATTTTATGAATTTTTTGACGAAAAATGGATTCCGTCGAAGATTTTTGACGGAAAATGTATTCCGTCGAAAATGGATGAATTAAATTAATGCAAAAGAAAATTATTTTGTGAAGTTTTTCGACGGAAAATGAATTCCGTCGAAAATGGATAAATAAAATAAATGGAAAAGGAATTGATATTGTGAAATTTTTAGATGGAAAACGGATTCCGTCGAAAATGGATGAATAAAATAAATGCAAAAGAAATTGATTTTATGAAGTTGTTCGACGAATTCCGTCGAAGATTTTTGACGGAAAATGAATTCCGTTGAAAATAGATGAATACAATAAATGCAAAAGAAATTTATTGTATGAAGTTTATCGACGAAAAATGGATTCCGTCGAAGATTTTTGACGAAAAATGTATTCCGTCGAAAACGGATGAATAAAATAATTGCAAAAGAAATTGATTTTGTGTAGTTTTTCGTCGAAAAATGAATTCCGTAGAAGATTTTTGACGGAAAATGGATTCCGTCGAAGATTTTTGACGAAAAATGTATTCCGTCGAAAACGGATGACTAAAATAGATGCAAAAGAAATTGATTTTGTGAAGTTTTTCGACGGAAAAAGAATTTCGTCGAAAACGGATAAATAAAATAAATGCAAAGGAAATTGATTTTATTAATTTTTTCGACGAAAAATGGATTCCGTCGAAGATTTTGGACGGAAAATGTATTCCGTCGAAAATGGATGAATTAAATTAATGCAAAAGAAAATTATTTTGTGAAGTTTTTCGACGGAAAATGAATTCCGTCGAAAATGGATAAATAAAATAAATGCAAAAGAAATTGATATTGTGAAATTTTTAGATGGAAAACGGATTCCGTCGAAAATGGATGAATAAAATAAATGCAAAAGAAATTGATTTTATGAAGTTGTTCGACGAATTCCGTCGAAGATTTTTGACGGAAAATGAATTCCGTTGAAAATAGATGAATACAATAAATGCAAAAGAAATTTATTGTATGAAGTTTATCGACGAAAAATGGATTCCGTCGAAGATTTTTGACGAAAAATGTATTCCGTCGAAAACGGATGAATAAAATAATTGCAAAAGAAATTGATTTTGTGTAGTTTTTCGTCGGAAAATGGATTTCGTAGAAGATTTTTGACGGAAAATGGATTCCGTCGAAGATTTTTGACGAAAAATGTATTCCGTCGAAAACGGATGACTAAAATAGATGCAAAAGAAATTGATTTTGTGAAGTTTTTCGACGGAAAAAGAATTTCGTCGAAAACGGATAAATAAAATAAATGCAAAGGAAATTGATTTTATGAATTTTTTGACGAAAAATGGATTCCGTCGAAGATTTTTGACGGAAAATGTATTCCGTCGAAAATGGATGAATTAAATTAATGCAAAAGAAAATTATTTTGTGAAGTTTTTCGACGGAAAATGAATTCCGTCGAAAATGGATAAATAAAATAAATGCAAAAGAAATTGATATTGTTAAATTTTTTAGATGGAAAACGGATTCCGTCGAAAATGGATGAATAAAATAAATGCAAAAGAAATTGATTTTATGAAGTTGTTCGACGAATTCCGTCGAAGATTTTTGACGGAAAATGAATTCCGTTGAAAATAGATGAATACAATAAATGCAAAAGAAATTTATTTTATGAAGTTTATCGACGAAAAATGGATTCCGTCGAAGATTTTTGACGAAAAATGTATTCCGTCGAAAACGGATGAATAAAATAATTGCAAAAGAAATTGAATTTGTGTAGTTTTTCGTCGGAAAATGGATTCCGTAGAAGATTTTTGACGGAAAATGGTTTCCGTCGAAGATTTTTGACGAAAAATGTATTCCGTCGAAAACGGATGACTAAAATAGATGCAAAAGAAATTGATTTTGTGAAGTTTTTCGACGGAAAAAGAATTTCGTCGAAAACGGATAAATAAAATAAATGCAAAGGAAATTGATTTTATGAATTTTTTCGACGAAAAATGGATTCCGTCGAAGATTTTTGACGGAAAATGTATTCCGTCGAAAATGGATGAATTAAATTAATGCAAAAGAAAATTATTTTGTGAAGTTTTTCGACGGAAAATGAATTCCGTCGAAAATGGATAAATAAAATAAATGCAAAAGAAATTCATATTGTGAAATTTTTCGATGGAAAACGGATTCCGTCGAAAATGGATGAATAAAATAAATGCAAAAGAAATTGATTTTATGAATTTTTGCGACGAAAAATAGATTCCGTCGAAGATTTTTGACGGAAAATGAATTCCGTTGAAAATTGATGAATAAAATAAATGCAAAAGAAATTGATTTTATTAATATTTCGACGAAAAATGGATTCCGTAGAAGATTTTTGACGGAATTCGGATTCCGTCGAATATTTTTGACGAAAAATGTATTCTGTCGAAAACGGATGACTAAAATAGATGCAAAAGCAATTGATTTTGTGAAGTTTTTCGACGGAAAAAGAATTTCGTCGAAAACGGATTAATAAAATAAATGCAAAGGAAATTGATTTTGTAAGTTTTTCGACGGAAAATGGATTCCGTCGAAGATTTTTGACGGAAAATGAATTCCATCGAAAACGGATGAATTAAATTAATGCAAAAGAAATATATTTTGTGAAGTTTTACGACGGAAAATGAATTCTGTCGAAAATGGATGAATAAAATAAATGCAAAAGAAATTGATATTGTGTAATTTTTCGATGGAAAACGGATTCCGTCGAAAATGGATGAATAAAATAAATGCAAAAGAAATTGATTTTATGAATTTTTTCGACGAAATATGGATTCCGTCGAAGATTTTTGACGGAAAATGAATTCCGTTGAAAATGGATGAATAAAATAAATGCAAAAGAAATTGATTTTATTAATTTTTCGACGAAAAATGGATTTCGTTGAAGATTTTTGACGAAAAATGTATTCCGTCGAAAACGGATGAATAATATAAATGCAAAACAAATTGATTTTGTGAAGTTTTTCGACGGAAAATGGATTCCATAGAAGATTTTTGACGGAAAATGGATTCCGTCGATGTTTTTTGACGAAAAATGAATTTCGTCGAAAACGGATGAATAAAATAAATGCAAAAGAAATTGATTTTGTGAAGTTTTTCGACGAAAAATGGATTCCGTAGAAGATTTTTGACAGAAAATGGATTCCGTCGAAGATTTTTGACGAAAAATGTATTCTGTCGAAAACGGATGACTAAAATAGATGCAAAAGAAATTGATTTTGTGAAGTTTTTCGACGGAAAAATAATTTCGTCGAAAACGGATTAATAATATAAATGCAAAAGAAATTGATTTTGTGAAGTTTTTTGGCGAAAAATGTATTCCGTCGAAAACGGATGAATAAAATAAATGCAAAAGAAATTGATTTTGTGAAGATTTTTGACGGAAAATGAATTCCGTCGAAAATGGACGAATAAAATAAATGCAAAAGAAATTGATTTTGTGAAGTTTTTCAACGGAAAAAGAATTGCGTCGAAAATGGATTAATAAAATAAATGCAAAAGAAATTGATTTTGAGAAGTTTTTAGACGGAAAATGGATTCCGTCGAAGATTTTTGATGGAAAATGAATTCCGTCGAAAATGGATGAATAAAATAAATGCAAAAGAAATTGATTTTATGAAGTTTTAAGATGGAAAATGGATTTCGTCGAAGATTTTTGACGAAAAATGTATTCCGTCGAAAATGGATGAATAAAATAAATGCAAAATAAATTGTTTTTGTGTAGTTTTTCGACGGAAAAAGAATTTCGTCGAAAACGGATTAATAAAATACATGCGAAAGAAATGGATTTTGTGAAGTTTTTCGATGGAAAATGGATTCCGTCGAAGATTTTTGACGGAAAATGAATTCCGTCGAAAATGGATGAATAAAATAAATGCAAAAGAAATTGATTTTTGTGAATTTTTTCGGCGGAAAATATATGCCGTCGAAGATTTTTGACGGAAAATGAATTCCGTCGAAAATGGATGAATAAAATAAATGCAAAAGAAATTGATTTTATGAAGTTTATCGACGAAAAATGGATTCCGTCGAAGATTTTTGACGAAAAATGTATTCCGTCGAAAACGGATGAATAAAATAAATGCAAAAGAAATTGATTTTGTGAAGTTTTTCGACGGAAAATGGATACCGACGAAGATTTTTGACGGAAAATGAATTCCGTCGAAAATGGATGACTAAAATAAATACAAAAGAAATTGTTTTTTTGAAGTTTTTCGACGGAAAAAGAATTTCGTCGAAAACAGATTAATAAAATAAATACAAAGGAAATTGATTTTGTATGTTTGTCGACGGAAAATGGTTTCCGTCGAAGATTTTTGACGGAAAATGTATTCTTTCGAAAATGGATGAATTAAATTAATGCAAAAGAAATTTATTTTGTGAAGTTTTTCGACGGAAAATTAATTCCGTCGAAAATTGATGAATAAAATAAATGCAAAAGAAATTGATATTGTGAAATTTTTAGATGGAAAACGGATTCCGTCAAACACGGATGAATAAAATAAATGCAAAAGAAATTGATTTTATGAAGTTTTTCGACGAATTCCATCGAAGATTTTTTACGGAAAATGAATTCCATTGAAAATGGATGAATACAATGAATGCAAAAGAAATTTATTTTATGAAGTTTATCGACGAAAAATGGATTCCGTCGAAGATTTTTGACGAAAAATGTATTCCGTCGAAAACGGATGAATAAAATAAATGCAAAAGAAATTGATTTTGTGTAGTTTTTCGTCGGAAAATGGATTCCGTAGAAGATTTTTTACTGAAAATTGATTCCGTCGAAGATTTTTGACGAAAAATGTATTCCGTCGAAAACGGATGACTAAAATAGATGCAAAAGAAATTGATTTTGTGAAGTTTTTCGACGGAAAAAGAATTTCGTCGAAAACGGATTAATAAAATAAATGCAAAGGAAATTGATTTTGTAAGTTTTTCGACGGAAAATGGATTCCGTCAAAGATTTTTGACGGAAAATGTATTCCGTCGAAAATGGATGAATTAAATTAATGCAAAAGAAAATTATTTTGTGAAGTTTTTCGACGGAAAATGAATTCCGTCGAAAATGGATGAATAAAATAAATGCAAAAGAAATTGATTTTGTGAAATTTTTCGATGGAAAACGGATTCCGTCGAAAATGGATGAATAAAATAAATGCAAAAGAAATTGATTTTATGAATTTTTTCGACGAAAAATGGATTCCGTCGAAGATTTTTGACAGAAAATGAATTCCGTTGAAAATGGATGAATAAAATAAATCAAAAGAAATTGATTTTATTAATTTTTCGACGAAAAATGGATTCCGTTGAAGATTTTTAACGAAAAATGTATTCCGTCGAAAACGGATGAATAAAATAAATGCAAAAGAAATTGATTTTGTGAAGTTTTTCGACGGAAAATGGATTCCGTAGAAGATTTTTGACGGAAAATGGATTCCGTCGAAGATTTTTGACGGAAAATGAATTCCGTCGAAAACGGATGAATAAAATAAATGCAAAAGAAATTGATTTTGTGAAGTTTTTCGACGAAAAATGGATTCCGTAGAAGATTTTTGACAGAAAATGGATTCCGTCGAATATTTTTGACGAAAAATGTATTCTGTCGAAAACGGATGACTAAAATAGATGCAAAAGCAATTGATTTTGTGAAGTTTTTCGACGGAAAAAGAATTTCGTCGAAAACGGATTAATAAAATAAATGCAAAGGAAATTGATTTTGTAAGTTTTTCGACGGAAAATGGATTCCGTCGAAGATTTTTGACGGAAAATGTATTCCGTCGAAAATGGATGAATTAAATTAATGCAAAAGAAATATATTTTGTGAAGTTTTTCGACGGAAAATGAATTCTGTAGAAAATGGATGAATAAAATAAATGCAAAAGAAATTGATATTGTGTAATTTTTCGATGGAAAACGGATTCCGTCGAAAATGGATGAATAAAATAAATGCAAAAGAAATTGATTTTATGAATTTTTTCGACGAAAAATGGATTCCGTCGAAGATTTTGGACGGAAAATGAATTCCGTTGAAAATGGATGAATAAAATAAATGCAAAAGAAATTGATTTTATTAATTTTTCGACGAAAAATGGATTCCGTTGAAGATTTTTGACGAAAAATGTATTCCGTCGAAAACGGATGAATAAAATAAATGCAAAACAAATTGATTTTGTGAAGTTTTTCGACGGAAAATGGATTCCGTAGAAGATTTTTGACGGAAAATGTATTCCGTCGAAGTTTTTTGACGGAAAATGAATTTCGTCGAAAACGGATGAATAAAATAAATGCAAAAGAAAGTGATTTTGTGATGTTTTTCGACGAAAAATGGATTCCGTAGAAGATTTTTGACAGAAAATGGATTCCGTCGAAGATTTTTGACGAAAAATGTATTCTGTCGAAAACGGATGACTAAAATAAATGCAAAAGAAATTGATTTTGTGAAGTTTTTCGACGGAAAAATAATTTCGTCGAAAACGGATTAATAATATAAATGCAAAAGAAATTGATTTTGTGAAGTTTTTTGGCGAAAAATGTATTCCATCGAAAACGGATGAATAAAATAAATGCAAAAGAAATTGATTTTGTGAAGATTTTTGACGGAAAATAAATTCCGTCGAAAATGGATGAATAAAATAAATGCAAAAGAAATTGATTTTGTGAAGTTTTTCGACGGAAAAAGAATTTCGTCGAAAATGGATTAATAAAATAAATGCAAAAGAAATTGATTTTGTGAAGTTTTTAGACGCAAAATGGATTCCGTCGAAATTTTTTGATGGAAAATGAATTCCATCGAAAATGGATGAATAAAAGAAATGCAAAAGAAATTGATTTTATGAAGTTTTTCGACGGAAAATGGATTCCGTCGAAGATTTTTGATGGAAAATGAATTCCGTCGAAAATGGATGAATAAAATAAATGCAAAAGAAATTGATTTTGTGAATTTTTTCGACGGAAAATATATGCCGTCAAAGATTTTTGACGGAAAATGAATTCCGTCGAAAATGGATGAATAAAATAAATGCAAAAGAAATTGATTTTATGTAGTTTATCGACGAAAAATGGATTCCGTCGAAGATTTTTGACGAAAAATGTATTCCGTCGAAAACGGATGAATAAAATAATTGCAAAAGAAATTGATTTTGTGAAGTTTTTCGACGGAAAATGGATTCCGACGAAGATTTTTGACGGAAAATGAATTCCGTCGAAAATGGATGACTAAAATAAATACAAAAGAAATTGATTTTTTGAAGTTTTTCGACGGAAAAAGAATTTCGTCGAAAACAGATTAATAAAATAAATACAAAGGAAATTGATTTTGTAAGTTTTTCGACGGAAAATGGTTTCCGTCGAAGATTTTTGACGGAAAATGTATTCTGTCGAAAATGGATGAATTAAATTAATGCAAAAGAAATTTATTTTGTGAAGTTTTTCGACGGAAAATTAATTCCGTCGAAAATGGATGAATAAAATAAATGCAAAAGAAATTGATATTGTGAAATTTTTAGATGGAAAACGGATTCCGTCGAACACGGATGAATAAAATAAATGCAAAAGAAATTGATTTTATGAAGTTTTTCGACGAATTCCATCGAAGATTTTTGACGGAAAATGAATTCCATTGAAAATGGATGAATACACTGAATGCAAAAGAAATTTATTTTATGAAATTTATCGACGAAAAATGGATTCCGTCGAAGATTTTTGACGAAAAATGTATTCCGTCGAAAACGGATGAATAAAATAAATGCAAAAGAAATTGATTTTGTGAAGTTTTTCGATGGAAAATGGATTCCGTAGAAGATTTTTGACGGAAAATGGATTCCGTCGAAGATTTTTGACGGAAAATGAATTCCGTCGAAAACGGATGAATAAAATAAATGCAAAAGAAATTGATTTTGTGAAGTTTTTCGACGAAAAATGAAATCCGTAGAAGATTTTTGACAGAAAATGGATTCCGTCGAAGATTTTTGACCAAAAATTTATTCTGTCGAAAACGGATGACTAAAATAGATGCAAAAGAAATTGGTTTTGTGAAGTTTTTCGACGGAAAATGAATTCCGTCGAAAATGGATGAATAAAATAAATGCAAAAGAAATTGATATTATGAAATTTTTCGATGGAAAACGGATTCCGTCGAAAATGGATGAATAAAATAAATGCAAAAGAAATTGATTTTAGGAATTTTTTCGACGAAAAATGGATTCCGTCGAAGATTTTTGACTGAAAATGAATTCCGTTGAAACTGGATGAATAAAATAAATACAAAAGAAATTGATTTTATGAATTTTTCGACGAAAAATGGATTCCGTTGAAGATTTTTGACGAAAAATGTATTCCGTCGAAAATGGATGAATAAAATAAATGCAAAAGAAATTGATTTTGTGAAGTTTTTCGACGGAAAATGGATTCCGTAGCAGATTTTTGACGGAAAATGGATTCCGTCGAAATTTTTTGACGGAAAATGAATTCCGTCGAAAACGGATGAATAAAATAAATGCAAAAGAAATTGATTTTGTGAAGTTTTTCGACGAAAAATGGATTCCGTAGAAGATTTTTGACAGAAAATGGATTCTGTCGAAGATTTTTGACGAAAAATGTATTCTGTCGAAAACGGATGACTAAAATAGATGCAAAAGAAATTGATTTTGTGAAGTTTTTCGACGGAAAAAGAATTTCGTCGAAAACGGATTAATAAAATAAATGCAAAGGAAATTGATTTTGTAAGTTTTTCGACGGAAAATGGATTCCGTCGAAGATTTTTGACGGAAAACGTATTCCGTCGAAAATGGATGAATTAAATTAATGCAAAAGAAATATATTTTGTGAAGTTTTTCGACGGAAAATGGATTCCGTCGAAAATGGATGAATAAAATAAATGCAAAAGAAATTGATATTGTGAAATTTTTCGATGGAAAACGGATTCCATCGAAAATGGATGAATAAAATAAATGCAAAAGAAATTGATTTTATGAATTTTTTCGACGAAAAATGGATTCCGTCGAAGATTTTTGACGAAAAATGAATTCCGTTGAAAATGGATGAATAAAATAAATACAAAAGAAATTGATTTTATTAATTTTTCGACGAAAAATGGATTCCGTTGAAGATTTTTGACAAAAAATGTATTTCGTCGAAAACGGATGAATAAAATAAATGCAAAAGAAATTGATTTTGTGAAGTTTTTCGACGGAAAATGGATTCCGTAGAAGATTTTTGACGGAAAATGGATTCCGTCGAAGTTTTTTGACGGAAAATGAATTCCGTCGAAAATGGATGAATAAAATAAATGCAAAAGAAATTGATTTTGTGAAGTTTTTCGACGAAAAATGGATTCCGTAGAAGATTTTTGACAGAAAATGGATTCCGTCGAAGATTATTGACGAAAAATGTATTCTGTCGAAAACGGATAACTAAAATAGATGCAAAAGAAATTGACTTTGTGAAGTTTTTCGACGGAAAAAGAATTTCGTCGAAAACGGATTAATAAAATAAATGCAAAGGAAATTGATTTTGTAAGTTTTTCGACGGAAAATGGATTCCGTCGAAGATTTTTGACGGAAAATGTTTTCCGTCGAAAATGGATGAATTAAATTAATGCAAAAGAAATTGATATTGTGAAATTTTTAGATGGAAAACGGATTCCGTCGAACACGGATGAATAAAATAAATGCAAAAGAAATTGATTTTATGAAGTTTTTCGATGAATTCCGTCGAAGATTTTTGACGGAAAATGAATTCCATTGAAAATGGATGAATACAATAAATGCAAAAGAAATTTATTTTATGAAGTTTATCGACGAAAAATGGATTCCGTCGAAGATTTTTGACAAAAAATGTATTCCGTCGAAAACGGATGAATAAAATAAATGCAAAAGAAATTGATTTTGTGTAGTTTTTCGTCGGAAAATGGATTCCGTAGAAGATTTTTTATTGAAAATTGATTCCGTCGAAGATTTTTGACGAAAAATGTATTCCGTCGAAAACGGATGACTAAAATAGATGCAAAAGAAATTGATTTTGTGAAGTTTTTCGACGGAAAAAGAATTTCGTCGAAAACGGATTAATAAAATAAATGCAAAGGAAATTGATTTTGTAAGTTTTTCGATGGAAAATGGATTCCGTCAAAGATTTTTGACGGAAAATGTATTCCGTCGAAAATGGATGAATTAAATTAATGCAAAAGAAAATTATTTTGTGAAGTTTTTCGACGGAAAATGAATTCCGTCGAAAATGGATGAATAAAATAAATGCAAAAGAAATTGATATTGTGAAATTTTTCGATGGTAAACGGATTCCGTCGAAAATGGATGAATAAAATAAATGCAAAAGAAATTGATTTTATGAATTTTTTCGACGAAAAATGGATTCCGTCGAAGATTTTTGACAGAAACTGAATTCCGTTGAAAATGGATGAATAAAATAAATGCAAAAGAAATTGATTTTATTAATTTTTCGACGAAAAATGGATTCCGTTGAAGATTTTTGACGAAAAATGTATTCCGTCGAAAACGGATGAATAAAATAAATGCAAAAGAAATTGATTTTGTGAAGTTTTTCGACGGAAAATGGATTCCGTAGAAGATTTTTGACGGAAAATGGATTCCGTCGAAGTTTTTTGACGGAAAATGAATTCCGTCGAAAACGGATGAATAAAATAAATGCAAAAGAAATTGATTTTGTGAAGTTTTTCGACGAAAAATGGATTCCGTCGAAGATTTTTGACGAAAATGGATGAATAAAAATGCAAAAGAAATTGATTTTGTGAAGTTTCTCGATGGAAAATGGATTCTGTAAAAGATTTTTGACGGAAAATGGATTCCGTCGAAGATTTTTGACGGAAAATGAATTCCATCAAAAACGGATGAATAAAATAAGTGCAAAAGAAATTGATTTTGTGATGTTTTTCGACGGAAAATCTATTTCGTCAAAGATTTTTGACGGAAAATGAATTCCGTCCAAAATGGATGAATAAAATAAATGCAAAAGAAGTTGATTTTGTGAAGATTTTCGACGAAAAATGGATTCCGTCGAAGATTTTGGACGGAAAATGAATTCCGTCGAAAATGGATGAATAAAATAAATGCAAAAGAAGTTGATTTTATGAAGTTTTTCGACGAAAAATGGATTCCGTCGAAGATTTTTGACGAAAAATGTATTCCGTCGAAAACGGATGAATAAAATAAATGCAAAAGAAATTGATTTTGTACAGTTTTTCGACGGAAAATGCATTCGTCGAAGATTTTTGACGGAAAATGAATTCTGTTGAAAATGGATGAATAAAATAAATGCAAAAGAAATGAATTTTTTGAAGTTTTTTTGACGGAAAACGTATTCCGTCGATAACAGATGAATAAAATAAATGCAAAAGAAATTGATTTTGTGAAGTTTTTCGACGGAAAATGGATTCCGTTGAAGATTTTTGACGGAAAATGGATTTCGTCGATGATTTTTGACGGAAAAAGAATTCCATCGAAACCGGATGAATAAAAATATGCAAAAGAGATTGATTTTGTGAAGTTTTTCGACGGAAAATGGATTCCGTCGAAGATTTTTGACGGAAAATGAATTCCATCTAAAATGGATGAAGAAAATAAATGCAAAAGAAATTGATTTTGTGAAGTTTTTCGACGGAAAACAAATTCCGTCGAAAACGGATGAATAAAAATGCAAAAGAAATTGATTTTGTGAAGTTTCTCGATGAAAAATGGATTCCGTAGAAGATTTTTGACGGAAAATGGATTCCGTCGAAGATTTTTGACGGAAAATGAATTCCATCGAAAATGGATGAATAAAATAAGTGCAAAAGAAATTGATTTTGTGATGTTTTTCGACGGAAAATGGATTTCGTCGAAGATTTTTGACGGAAAATGAATTCAGTCGAAAATGGATGAATAAAATAAATGCAAAAGAAGTTGATTTTATGATGTTTTTCGACGAAAAATGGATTCCGTCGAAGATTTTTGACGGAAAATGAATTCCGTCGAAAATGGATGAATAAAATAAATGCAAAAGAAGTTGATTTTATGAAGTTTTTCGACGAAAAATGGATTTCGTCGAAAACGAAAAATGTATTCCGTCGAAAACGGATGAATAAAATAAATGCAAAAGAAATTGATTTTGTGAAGATTTTCGACGGAAAATGGATTCGGTCGAATATTTTGGACGGAAAATGGATTCCGTCGAATATTTTTTACGAAAAATGAATTCCATCGAAAACGGAAGAATAAAATAAATGCAAAAGAAATTGATTTTGTGAAGTTTTTCGTCGGAAAATGGATTCTGTCGAAGATTTTTGACGGAAAATGAATTCCGCCGAAAATGGATGAATAAAATAAATGCAAAAGAAATGATTTTGTGAAGTTTTTCGACGGAAAACGGATTCCGTAGAAGATTTTTTACAGAAAATGGATTCGTCAAAGATTTTTGTCGGAAAAGGAATTCCATCGAAAATGGATGAATAAAATAAATGCAAAGGAAATTGATTTTGTGAAGTTTTTCGACGGAAAATGGAATCCGTCGAAGATTTTTCACGGAAAACGTATTCCGTCGAAAATGGATGAATTAAATTTATGCAAAAGAAATTTATTTTGTGAAGTTTTTCGACGGAAAATGAATTTCGTCGAAAATGGATGAATAAAATAAATGCAAAATAAATTGATATTGTGAAATTTTTAGATGGAAAACGGATTCCGTCGAAAATGGATGAATAAAATAAATGCAAAAGAAATTGATTTTATGAATTTTTCCGACGAAAAATGGATTCCGTTGAAGATTTTTGACGGAAAATGAATTCCGTTGAAAATGGATGAATAAAATAAATGCAAAAGAAATTGATTTTATGAAGTTTTAAGATGGAAAATGGATTCCGTCGAAGATTTTTGACGAAAAACGTATTCCGTCGAAAACGGATGAATAAAATAAATGCAAAAGAAATGGATTTTGTGAAGTTTTTCGACGGAAAATGGATTCCGTAGAAGATTTTTGACGGAAAACGGATTCCGTCGAAGATTTTTGACGGAAAGTGAATTCCATAGAAAACGTATGAATAAAATAAATGCAAAAGAAATTGATTTTGTGAAGCTTTTCGACGGAAAATGGATTCCATCGAAAATGGATGAATAAAATAAATGCCAAAGAAATTGATTTTGTGAAGTTTTTCGACGGAAAATGGAATCCGTCGAAGATTTTTGACGGAAAATGAATTCCGTCAAAAATGGATGAAGAAAATAAATGCAAAAGAAATTGATTTTGTGAAGTTTTTCGAAGGAAAATGGATTCCGTCGAAAATGGATGAATAAAATAAATGCAAAAGAAATTGAATTTATGAAGTTTTTCGACGAAAAATGGATTCCGTCGAAGATTTTTGACGAAAAATGTACTCCGTCGAAAACGGATGAGTAAAATAAATGCAAAAGAAATTAATTTTGTGAAGTTTTTCGACGGAAAACGTATTCCGTCGATAACAGATGAATAAAATAAATGCAAAAGAAATTGATTTTGTGAAGTTTTTCGACGGAAAATGGATTAAATTGAAGATTTTTGACGGAAAATGGATTCCATTGAAGATTTTTGACGGAAAATGGATTTTGTCGAAGATTTTTGACGGAAAATGAATTCCATCGAAACCGGATGAATAAAAAAATGCAAAAGAAATTGATTTTGTGAAGATTTTCGACGGAAAATGGATTCCGTCGAAGAATTTTGACGGAAAATGGATTCCGTCGAATATTTTTGCCGGAAAATGGATTCCGTCGAAGATTTTTGATGGAAAATGTATTCCGTCGAAAATGGACGAATTAAATTAATGCAAAAGAAATTTATTTTGTGAAGTTTTTCGACGGAAAATGACTTCCGTCGAAAATGGGTGAATAAAATAAATGCAAAATAAATTGATATTGTGAAATTTTTAGATGGAAAACGGATTCCGTCGAAAATGGATGAATAAAGTAAATGCAAAAGAAATTGATTTTATGAAATTTTTCGACGAATTATGGATTCCGTCGAAGATTTTTGACGGAAAATGAATTCCGTTGAAAATGGATGAATAAAATAAATGCAAAAGAAATTGATTTTATTAATTTCCCGACGAAAATTGGATTTCGTTGAAGATTTTTGACGAAAAATGTATTCCGTCGAAAAAGGATGAATAAAATAAATGCAAAAGAAATTGATTTTGTGAAGTTTTTCGACGGAAAATGGATTCCGGTGAAGATTTTTGACGGAAAATGGATTCCGTCGAAGATTTTTGACGGAAAGTGAATTCCATAGAAAACGGATGAATAAAATAAATGCAAAAGAAATTGATTTTGTGAAGTTTTTCGACGGAAAATGGATTCCTTCGAAAATGGATGAATAAAATAAATGCCAAAGAAATTGATTTTGTGAAGTTTTTCGACGGAAAATGGAATCCGTCGAAGATTTTTGACGGAAAATGAATTCCGTCAAAAATGGATGAATAAAATAAATGCAAAAAAATTGATTTTGTGAAGTTTTTCGAAGGAAAATAGATTCCGTCGAAGATTTTTGACGGTAAAAGAATTCCGTCGAAAATGGATGAATAAAATAAATGCAAAAGAAATTGATTTTATGAAGTTTTTCGACGAAAAAAGGATTCCGTCGAAGATTTTTGATGAAAAATGTACTCCGTTGAAAACGGATGAATAAAATAAATGCAAAAGAAATTAATTTTGTGAAGTTTTTCGACGGAAAACGTATTCCATCGATAACAGATGAATAAAATAAATGCAAAAGAAATTGATTTTGTGAAGTTTTTCGACGGAAAATGGATTCCATTGAAGATTTTTGACGGAAAATGGATTTCGTCGAAGATTTTTGACGGAAAATGCATTCCATCGAAACCGGATGAATAAAAAAATGCAAAAGAAATTGATTTTGTGAAGATTTTCGACGGAAAATGGATTCCGTCGAAGAATTTTGACGGAAAATGGATTCCGTAGAATATTTTTTTCGGAAAATGGATTCCGTCGAAGATTTTTGATGAAAAATGTATTCCGTCGAAAATGGATGAATTAAATTAATGCTAAAGAAATTTATTTTGTGATGTTTTTCGACGGAAAATGAATTCCGTCGAAAATGGGTGAATAAAATAAATGCAAAATAAATTGATATTGTGAAATGTTTAGATGGAAAACGGATTCCGTCGAAAATGGATGAATAAAATAAATGCAAAAGAAATTGATTTTATGAAATTTTTCGACGCAATATGGATTCCGTCGAAGATTTTTGACGGAAAAAGAATTCCGTCGAAAATAGATTAATAAAATAAATGCAAAAGAAATTGATGTTGTGAAGTTTTTCGACGGAAAATGGATTCCGTCGAAGATTTTTGACGGAAAAGGTATTCCGTCGAAAATGGATGAATTAAATCCATGCAAAAGAAATTGTTTTTGTGAAGTTTTTCGACGGAAAATGGATTCCGTAGAATATTTTTGACGGAAAATGGATTCCGTCGAAGTTTTTGGACGGAAAATGAATTCCATCAAAAATGGATGAATAAAATAAATGCAAAAGAAATTGATTTTGTGAAGTTTTTCGACGGAAAACGGATTCCGTAGAAGATTTTTGACGGAAAACGTATTCCGTCGAAAATGGATGAATTAAATTAATGCAAAAGAAATTTATTTTGTGAAGTTTTTCGACGGAAAATGAATTTCGTCTAAAATGGATGAATAAAATAAATGCAAAATAAATTGATATTGTTAAATTTTTAGATGGAAAACGGATTCCGTCGAAAATGGATAAATAAAATAAATGCAAAAGAAATTGATTTTATGAAATTTTTCGACAAAAATTGGATTCCGTTGCAGATTTTTGACGAAAAATGTATTCCGTCGAAAACGGATGAATAAAATAAATGCAAAAGAATTTGATTTTGTGAAGTTTTTCGACGGAAAATGGATTCCGTAGAAGATTTTTGACGGAAAATGGATTCCGTCGAAGATTTTTTACGGAAAGTGAATTCCATAGAAAACGGATGAATAAAATAAATGCAAAAGAAATTGATTTTGTGAAGTTTTTCGACGGAAAATGGATTCCGTCGAAAATGGATGAATAAAATAAATGCCAAAGAAATTGATTTTGTGAAGTTTTTCGACGGAAAATGGAATCCGTCGAAGATTTTTGACGGAAAATGAATTCCGTCGAAAATGGATGAATAAAATAAATGCAAAAGAAATTGATTTTGTGAAGTTTTTCGAAGGAAAATGGATTCCGTCGAAGATTTTTGACGGTAAAACAATTATGTCGAAAATGGATGAATAAAATAAATGTAAAAGAAATTGATTTTATGAAGTTTTTCGACGAAAAATGGATTCCGTCGAAGATTTTTGACGAAAAATGTACTCCGACGAAAACGGATGAATAAAATAATGCAAAAGAAATTGATTTTGTGAGGTTTTTCGACGGAAAACGTATTCCGTCGATAACAGATGAATAAAATAAATGCAAAAGAAATTGATTTTGTGAAGTTTTTCGACGGAAAATGGATTCCGTTGAAGATTTTTGACGGAAAATGAATTCCATCGAAACCAGATGAATAAAAAAATGCAAAAGAAATTGATTTTGGGAAGATTTTCGATGGAAAATGGATTCCGTCGAATATTTTTGTCGGAAAATGGATTCCGTCGAAGATTTTTGACGGAAAATGTATTCCGTCGAAAATGGATGAATTAAATTAATGCAAAAGAAATTTATTTTGTGAAGTTTTTCGACGGAAAATGAATTCCGTCGAAAATGGGTGAATAAAATAAATGTAAAATAAATTGATATTGTGAAATTTTTAGATGGAAAACGGATTCCGTCGAAAATGGATGAATAAAATAAATGCAAAAGAAATTGATTTTATGAAATTTTTCGACGAAATATGGATTCCGTCGAAGATTTTTGACGGAAAAAGAATTCCGTCGAAAATAGATTAATAAAATAAATGCAAAAGAAATTGATTTTGTGAAGTTTTTCGAAGGAAAATGGATTCCGTCGAAGATTTTTGACGGAAAATGTATTCCGTCGAAAATGGATGAATTAAATTCATGCAAAAGAAATTGATTTTGTGAAGTTTTTCGACGGAAAATGGATTCCGTAGAATATTTTTGACGGAAAATGGATTCCGTCGAAGTTTTTGGACGGAAAATGAATTCCATCAAAAATGGATGAATAAAATAAATGCGAAAGAAATTAATTTTGTGAAGTTTTTCGACGGAAAATGGATTCCGTCGAAGATTTTTGACGGAAAATGAATTCCGTTGAAAATGGATGAATAAAATAAATGCAAAAAAAAATTGATTTTGTGAAGTTTTTCGACGGAAAATGGATTCCGAAGAAGATTTTTGACAGAAAATGGATTCCATCGAAGATTTTTGACGGAAAATTAATTCCATCGAAAACAGATGAATAAAATAAATGCAAAAAAAATTGATTTTGTGAAGTTTTTAGACAGAAAATGGAAATCCGTCGAAGATTTTTGACGGAAAATGTATTCCGTCGAAAATGCATGAATAAAATTATTGCAAAAGAAATTTATTTTGTGAAGTTTTTCGAAGGAAAACGAATTCCGTCGAAAATGGATTAATAAAATAAATGCAAAACAAATTGATTTTGTGTTGTTTTTCGAAGGAATATGGATTCCGTTGAAAATGGATGAATAAAATAAATGGATAAGAAATGAATTTTGTGAATTTTTTTTACAGAAAACGTATTCCGTCGATAACAGATGAATAAAATAAATGCAAAAGAAATTGATTTTGTGAAGTTTTTCGACGGAAAATGGATTCCGTTGAAGATTTTTGACGGAAAATGGATTTCGTCGAAGTTTTTAGACGGAAAATGAATTCCATCGAAACCGGATGAATAAAAAAATGCAAAAGAAATTGATTTTGTGAAGTTTTTCGACGGAAAACGGATTCCGTCGAAGATTTTTGACGGAAAATGAATTCCGTCGAAAATGGATGAATAAAATAAATGCAAAAGAAATTGATATTGTGAAGTTTTTCGACGGAAAACAAATTCCGTCGAAAATGGATGAATAAAAATGCAAAAGAAATTGATTGTGTGAAGTTTCTCGATGGAAAATGGATTCCGTAAAAGATTTTTGACGGAAAATGGATTCCGTAGAAGATTTTTGACGGAAAATGAATTCCATCGAAAACGGATGAATAAAATAAGTGCAAAAGAAATTGATTTTGTGATGTTTTTCGACGGAAAATTTATTTCGTCAAAGATTTTTTACGAAAAATGAATTCCGTCCAAAATGGATGAACAAAATAAAGGCAAAAGAAGTTGATTTTGTGAAGATTTTCGACGAAAAATGGATTCCGTCGAAGATTTTTGACGGAAAATGAATTCCGTCGAAAATGGATGAATAAAATAAATGCAAAAGAAGTTGATTTTATGAAGTTTTTCGACGAAAAATGGATTCCGTCGAAGATTTTTGACGAAAAATGTATTCCGTCGAAAACGGATGAATAAAATAAATGCAAAAGAAATTGATTTTGTACAGTTTTTCGACGGAAAATGCATTCGTCGAAGATTTTTGACGGAAAATGAATTCTGTTGAAAATGGATGAATAAAATAAATGCAAAAGAAATGAATTTTGTGAAGTTTTTTTGACGGAAAACGTATTCCGTCGATAACAGATGAATAAAATAAATGCAAAAGAAATTGATTTTGTGAAGTTTTTCGACGGAAAATGGATTCCGTGGAAGATTTTTGACGGAAAATGGATTTCGTCGAAGATTTTTGACGGAAAAAGAATTCCATCGAAACCGGATGAATAAAAATATGCAAAAGAAATTGATTTTGTGAAGTTTTTCGACGAAAAATGGATTCCGTCGAAGATTTTTGACGGAAAATGAATTCCGTCTAAAATGGATGAATAAAATAAATGCAAAAGAAATTGATTTTGTGAAGTTTTTCGACGGAAAACAAATTCCGTCGAAAACGGATGAATAAAAATGCAAAAGAAATTGATTTTGTGAAGTTTCTCGATGGAAAATGGATTCCGTAAAAGATTTTTGACGGAAAATGGATTCCGTCGAAGATTTTTGACGGAAAATGAATTCCATCGAAAACGGATGAATAAAATAAATGCAAAAGAAATTGATTTTGTGAAGTTTTTCGTCGGAAAATGAATTCTGTCGAAGATTTTTGACGAAAAATAAATTCCGTCGAAAATGGATGAATAAAATAAATGCAAAGGAAATTGATTTTGTAAGTTTTTCGACGGAAAAGGGATTTCGTCGAAGATTTTGGACGGAAAATGAATTCCGTCGAAAATGGATGAATAAAATAAATGCAAAAGAAATTTATTTTGTGAAGTTTTTCGAAGGAAAATAGATTCCGTCGAAGATTTTTGACGGAAAATGAATTCCGTCGAAAATGGATGAATAAAATAAATGCAAAAGATATTGATTTTATGAAGCTTTTCGACGAAAAATGGATTCCGTCGTAGATTTTTGACGAAAAATGTACTCCGTCGAAAATGGATGAATAAAATAAATGCAAAAGAAATTGATTTTGTGATGATTTTTGACGGAAAATGAATTCCGTCGAAAACGGATGAATAAAATAAATGCAAAAGAAATTGATTTTGTGAAGTTTTTCGACAGAAAATGGATTCCGTCGAAGATTTTGGACGGAAAATGAATTCCGTCGAAAATGGATGAAAAAAATAAATGCAAAAGAAAATGATTTTATGAATTTTTTCGTTGAAAAACGGATTCCGTCGACGACTTTTTGACGTAAAATGTATTCCGTCGAAAATGGATGAATAAAATAAATGCAAAAGAAATTGATTTTGTGAAGTTTTTCGACGGAAAAAGAATTTCGTCGAAAATGGATTAATAAAATAAATGCATAAGAAATTGATTTTGTGAAGTTTTTCGACGAAAAAAGAATATCGTCGAAAACGGATTAATAAAATAAATGCAAAAGAAATTGATTTTTTGAAGATTTTCGACAGAAAATGGATTCCGTAGAAGATATTTTATGGAAAATGGATTCCGTAGAAGATATTTTATGGAAAGTGGATTCCATCGAAGATTTTTGACGAAAAAAGAATTCCATCGAAAACGGATGAATAAAATAATTGCAAAAGAAATTGATTTTGTGAAGTTTTTCGACGGAAAATGGATTCCGTCGAAGATTTTTGATGAAAAATGTATTCCGTCGAAAATGGATGAATAAAATAAATGCAAAAGAAATTGATTTTGTAAAGTTTTTTGACGGAAAATGGATTCCGTCGAAGATTTTTGACGGAAAATGAATTCCATCGAAAACGGATGAATAAAATCAATGCAAAAGAAATCGATTTTGTGAAGTTTTTCGACGGAAAATGGATTCCGTCGAAAATGGATGAATAAAATAAATGCAAAAGAAATTGATTTTGTGAAGTTTTTCGACGGAAAATGGATTCCGTCGAAGATTTTGGACGGAAAATGAATTCCGTCGAAAATGGATGAATAAAATAAATGCAAAAGAAATTTATTTTGTGAAGTTTTTCGACGGAAAATGGATTCCGTCGAAGATTTTTGACGGAAAATGAATTCCGTCGAAAATGGATGAATAAAATAAATGCAAAAGAAATTGATTTTATGAAGTTTATCGACGAAAAATGGATTCCGTCGAAGATTTTTGACGGAAAATGAATTCCATCGAAACCGGATGAATAAAATAAATGCAAAAGAAATTGATTTTGTGAAGTTTTTCGACAGAAAATGGATTCCGTCGAAGATTTTTGACGGAAAAAGAATTCTGTCGAAAATGGATGAATAAAATAAATGCAAAAGAAATTGATTTTGTAAAGATTTTTGACGGAAAATGAATTCCGTCGAAATTGGATGAATAAAATAAATGCAAAAGAAATTGATTTTGTGAAGTTTTTCCACGGAAAATGGATTCCGTAGAAGATTTTTGACGGAAAATGGATTCCGTCGAAGATTTTTGATGGAAAATGAATTCCATTGAAAACGGATGAATAAAATAAATGCAAAAGAAATTGATTTTGTGATGTTTTTAGACTGAAAATGGATTCCGTCTATGATTTTTGATGGAAAATGAATTCCGTCGAAAATGGATGAATAAAATAAATGCAAAAGAAATTGATTTTGTGAAGTTTTTCGACGGAAAATGGATTCCGTCGAAGATTTTTGACGGAAAATGAATTCCGTCGAAAATGGATGAATAAAATAAATGCAAAAGAAATTGATTTTATGAAGTTTATCGACGAAAAATGGATTCCGTCGAAGATTTTTGACGAAAAATGTATTCCGTCGAAAACGGATGAATAAAATAATTGCAAAAGAAATTGATTTTGTGAAGTTTTTCGACGGAAAATTGATTCCGTAGAAGATTTTTGACGGAAAATGGATTCCGTCGAAGATTTTTGACGGAAAATGAATTTCGTCGAAAACGGATGAATAAAATAAATGCAAAAGAAATTGATTTGGTGAAGTTTTTCGACGAAAAATGGATTCCGTAGAAGATTTTTGACAGAAAATGGATTCCGTCGAAGATTTTTGACCAAAAATGTATTCTGTCGAAAACGGATGACTAAAATAGATGCCAAAGAAATTGATTTTGTGAAGATTTTTGACGGAAAATGAATTCCGTCGAAATTGGATGAATAAAATAAATGCAAAAGAAATTGATTTTGTGAAGTTTTTCGACGAAAAATGGATTCCGTAGAAGATTTTTGACCGAAAATGGATTCCGTCGAAGATTTTTGACCAAAAAT